>JACEIK010012538.1:7760-18994 GCA_018107945.1 Datura stramonium | reverse complement strand
TAGCTAATGCATCAAAAAAAATTAAACAGGGCCAATTTTTTTTCAAAAACCAAAACTAGTGCATTTTTATTGAATGAGTACTCCTAAGTTACTTTTTAATTAAACAAAAATCAAAAGGTAAAATTAAAAATCCGATACATGTCGGTTCTACTAGATAACATGCCTGAGGGAAAAGAAACACGGCAAGAAGAACCCTTAGACGATTAAAAAATCACAAGTACACCCCCTCCCTTTTTTGAAAATTAAGCTTCATCCCCGAAGCATAAACTATAAGAACATAGGGAAGAGAACACACCTATGGTGCACTAGGCGCTCTTTTCATCTTGTAGAGGTGGTACCTCCGCTGTAATAGTGGTGCTAGCGGTGGCCGGCGCGCTCAATGGTGTCTCAATAGGGGGAGTGGTCCCCCCCTCAATAATCGTGGCTGCTTCGATGGCCTCTATAACTATTAGGGATGAATGTGGCTCACCTGAAGGGTCACGACCACTGGCAAGCTCAGGTTGAGCTATGGTGGAGCTACCTGCTCCTCTAGCTCTCTGATGCAGCTTAGACATATGAGTGTCATGAGTCCGCATGCTCTCTGCTCTAGCCCTCTTGCGCTCTTTCCTCTCCTTCTTCCTCCTCTTTTTCAAACTCTCCTCTCTAACATCCTCAGTAGCTCTTTTCTTACCCTTCTCAACAGCTGTAGTCGGCTCCCAATATGCTGCTAAATCAATCTCCTCGTCAGGCTCGGCATCTAGGTCTGGAAGAGTGGGGGCTGCTAAAACTATTGGTTGTCATGATGAAAACTCAACTACTTGGATCCAAAGAGCCCCCAACTCCGCATGGAGACTACTGGTATCTGTCTACTCTACCATCCTCACATTGAATCGGCTCTCAAAACTATCTAGGCGAGCATGTAGAGCCTGAGTTGCTACCTCTATCTTTGACTTGACCCATGGTTTTACATTGTCCATCATGGCCTGAATCTTTCGCTCCGCTATCGTCAAACATTTGGCCAGCTTCTGGAGGAAGTCCTGTGGTACCAAAATATACCCTGCTGGTGTCTGAGTCTGCAGGCTAGGAAGTGGTGCAGCTGAGGTTCTAGGAGCTGACTCTGAATGTCGGTGTCTGTAGCCGGTGTCTCTCTCTTCTCCTGTGTAATAGGGACACTCACTTGTGCATCCCTTGCTAGTTGGGACGCTGGAATTGCTATGGAAATCCTGGATCTGCTTACCGTGTTCATCTCATCACGGATAAGGCCTATGTCTGCAATCCTCTAGCCTCCAATCAAATACTCGTCACCCCATGGAACTTTTGCCTCCATACATAACCTGAATACAAGACTCGGGAATGGGATACTAGTGCTCACTCCCACCGTCGATCTTGTATCTCATTTATCCTCAGGATATTGATGGGGTAACGAGACATGAGGCATGCCACCAAAGCTTCCCTATCAGCACTCAATGTGTTGTCGTTGACCGTAGGTGCTAACCGATGGCGCACTAGTGTCGAGCAGGCTTTTGCTATGAAATTTAGTGAGTTCTTTGTCACTTGCTTTCCACCCGTAACCCACTCAACTTCTTCCTTGTTCTCACCAATCACCCCTGCTAGCCATTACAGTTGCCTCTGTCTCTCCTACACACTTAGCTGTCTAATCTGCTTCGTTGCCTCCACCCTGTAATTGTACTCTAGCATCATCCTTGTAGGTAGTAAATGTGGTCTGTACAACATTCGAGCGATGGTCCACTCAGATATATCAACCTCTCGACCTCGGACCATAACACTCTCCAGTCAAGGCTGGTCTTTTATCTTCTGCCCTTCCTTTGCTTTGACCTCCATGGTGGCCAAATAGTTGGCATAGAACTCCCAGACTATTTCTTCTGTATACTGTGTTGGATTCTTAGCCATCCACTCAAAACCATAGAAGCTAAAAATCCGCTTCATCTCCTCAACTTCATTCAGTGAGTTTGTAAGGATCCAAGGCTCTTCTTGGATGCTCCTCCTTGGTTTATTCTTGGTGGTGAGAGAGATGCCTTGCTCATAGATTTCTTTAGCTCCCAGCACTCTCCACCGAATTGTACCTCTTTCCCTCGCTAGGGTCTATTCTTGTGCAACATTAGGAGCCTCCTCCTCTGATTCTTCATTGCTGCTCGCTTCTCCATTTTGGGTCTCCCCTGACCCTTCTTCAGCATTGGATTCATTTCTCGACTTCTATTATTCCTCTCTAACCCCTCCACATACTGGGGAGCTCGAGCGAATGTGGTAGTGGTTGCTTCGGCTTGGACATTTTCTTTTGCCCTAGTGATTTTGGTTCCATCAGTGTAGGAGGTGTCGACTTGATACTCTTCGACTGAACCACTAGGTGAGTCCCCTGCCTTTTCAGACTCCGACTCAGTTGTTTCATCAATCAATGTCCTTCAGGCTGTTGATTTATCTGTTGTGCATTTGTATTTCATTATACCTGTAGAGAAAGAAGTTAGCATTTCGTTTTTGAAAAAGAAGAATTAGACAGGATATTTTCAGATTCTCATCACAAGTTATCACTACGAGTTGTACCATGAAGGTAAGACTCGTGAGAAGTCCCAAAATTACAGTAAATTTTTAGTACTACTCGAAAGTATGACTCATACCACAAAGGTACGATCCATACCTTTAGTAGTCTGATGAAGCCCCCGCATTAGTATTTCTCTGGATTTTTCCATGACTCATGGTATGACCCGTAGGTCGATTCGACGAGTTGTAGGAAAGGCTTTTTATGCAACCTTGTTCAATTTGGTGGTACGAGTGCTCAGTACGAATCGTAGTAGCAACCTACGATCCGTACTATGTCTTATACCACTTCCAGACCTTAGTCTATTTTCTTTTCTCAGTTTTCAAGGGTTCTCTTTTCACATTTTTAGGTACTCGAGATTCCCCCCAGGTCTAGGCACATCATTAACTCAATTTAACCCATGCTCAATCCTCCCTTTTTTGGCCTATTACCCGTAACTCTTTGTGAGTGTTTCAAGACCTAAGTTCATCAAAGTTTTAGCATATCTCCAGTCGAAAACCAGTTCATAACACCCTGATTATTGTCTTTCTTTTCAAAATTATTTTTCGAGCATAGTGACTGACTCACAGGGGTTTTGGCACCATCACTTTTAGTATATCAGTGTTTAACAATGTTCAATGAAAAATACTTACTTGATAGATGCTTCTTCAACTGGAAATCAATGTATAGGGTTCGGCAGAACTTGATTTAAGCAAAAACTTGCTCGATTGTTCGGTGATTATGAGTCGTGCGCTTGGGTGTTATTTGCATGGGAGGAGGGTCAGTTTTCATTGTGGGATTTAAATAGGTAAAGGAAAATTAAAAAAAAATTGGGCCGAGTCAGGTATAATTTCTATTTTTGACCCGTCACGACTCATACCACTAGTTGTAGGAAGTACCTATGGCTCGTCCCTTGGACTCGTAAGTGACCCTGTTGAAGAAAACTTACTTGGTGACCTACGAATAGATCCTATGTTCATACAACTGAGGTACGATGTGTAGGATGAATCATAGGCCGGAGCTTGAATTCATTCTTTCTCTGATCCTTACCACGACTGCTGCTATGACTCGTAGGATCTCATCATGAATTGTATTAAGAGCCATAGCAGCTTATGTTTCAGCCTCCTGTTTTTAATTTCCCTACACACTGAGCACACATTAGTTCAATAACTTGGGTTTCCTCCCAAGAAGCGCTTGATTTAACGTCTCGCCACGACGTAGGTAGCCTGGTTACTCAGACTTCACCAAACTACCACTTACGTTTCCTCCCAAGAAGCGCCTGATTTAATGTCACGGCTTGAAGCAAATCTCTTGACTACTCAGAATTCGTCAAGTGGTTTATACCCATCCTCTAGTGCTGAGATCACACTAAATTCCTTGGGTTGCTTCATTGTCTTGCAGATGTTGAAAGTGACCTCTTCTTGGTTTAATCTAAACTTCAGCAAACCAGCTTCAACATCTACTAGAGCCCTCCCATTTCAAGGAATGGTCGCCCCAAAATGATGGGGACTCATAATCAGCCTCGCAATCCAAAATCGCGAAGTCTGGTGGGAATATAAATTTGTCTACCGTGATAAAAACATCAACTAGGATGTCTACTAGGCTTTTTAATTGTTCTATCGGCCATCAGTAGCCGCATGTTGGTTGGTGTGGGGGCTCCCACTCCCAATTTCTTGAATACTTCCAAGGGCATCAAATTAATTCTAGCTCCTAGATCACAGAGTTCCCTTACGAACACGACATTTCCAATCGTACATGGTATAGTGAAGGCACCTGGGTCTTCATTTTTCTGAGCTAGGACCCTTGTAGCTATGGCACTACAGTGATTTACATTATCAATAGGCTCATAGCTCACAAATCTCTTCTTAGTCACTAGGACCTTCATATACTTTGTATATACTTACATCTGCTCTAATTCATCGACCAATGGTATGTTCATAGATAGTTGCTTAAGAATTGAAAGGAATTTCTGTAACTTACCATTTTCTGCCTTTTTCTTTATCCTTTGAGGAAATGGTGGCGGTGGTCGTGGGATAGTTTTATGCACTTGGGTTGCCCCTTGATCAATGTCAGGTTCCTTCTTACCTCTTGGGGCCTCTTGCAACTCACCATTCTCTATCTCAACACTCGTATCATCTTTCTCAATTATGCTCTCTTTCGTCCGCTCAACTTCGACTAGAAACGGGGGGTCAACTATGGTTTTACCACTCCTAGTCATCACTACCATGCAATTTGCATCATTCTTTGGATTTTGGACAGTGTTGCTAGGTAGTGTACCCTTTTGTCTAGGGTTCATTGATGCTGACAAATGCCCAAGTTGATGTTCGATCTGCTTGATGGTAGTAGCATGAGATTCCACTTTCTGTCCCATACTTGCAGCCTCCCCTTCTCGTGCATTGGAAGGCACATAGACTCCAACCCGGTCATTGCGGTATCCATCATTTCGTCTCCAATCTCCTTCGCTCGCACGACCTCAACTCCTATTTCTGAACCCGTTTCTATTGTAGTTGTCTCTATACTGGTTCCGTCCTTGATTTCCAGAACCTTGGCGCCAATTATCTTGTCCAGACGCTTGGGCATTGGTTCGAAAACCCACCACTTGGCTATCCAGGAAGTTTGCCTCTTCCTCAAAATCGGTGTGATCAGCTCCTTGCTCCCTTCCTTGAGTTCCCACTGCTTTTACCTTTTTGTCTCTAGCTCCCATGATATGCTTTGTCAACAAGTCCAATGATGTGCACATAAGAGAAAACTCCTGGTCGCGTTCTTCTTCTTTTCTTCGCTGGTCTGCAGTCAAACCAATAGCATATGTGCCTGCCACTACATCAGCCTCCCTCATATGCTAGGCCCTGTTTGTTTTAGTCACCCTGTCATGAATAGTGGCATCTTGCTCCCAGGTGTGGCTCATCAATGCTCCTCCGGCCACCATGTATGCTATAGCTTTGGTGCTATTATTCAGGGACCTGTAAAAAATTTCCAACAAACTGTCATCTGGGATTTTGTGGTTAGGGCACTTTGTCAACTTCTTTTTGAATCTTAACCAAGTTTTATAAAGTGCCTCAGTCTTAATTTTTTGAAAATTATAGATCTCATCCTTTAGATGCAACATCCTGGATGGGGTAAAGAATCTCTCCAAAAAGTCCTATTTGAGCTCCCTCCAGTTGGTTATGGAGTTGTTGAGCAACTCCGATAACTATAAAGTGGCTTCCCCTGATAGAGAAAAAGGGAAGAGTCTAAGTCGTATGGCATCCTGCCTTACTCCGGGCGACCTGTATGCCTTGCATACTCCTACAAAGTTCATTAAGTGCAGGTTGGTGTCATCCCTTGCGTGACCACTGAACACTCCTTTCATATTTAACAATTGAATCACGGTGCTCGTAATGTCAAATTTGGCCCTAGCGGGCAATGGTGGTGGCACAATTGCGCCAGTCGACCCAACTTCATCAATATCTAGGTCCTCATCATCAAGGAACTGAGGGGAAAACCTATGAACTCTTTTGACCCTCCCATGTCGACCAGCATTTACTACCTCTTCTCTATCATCTTCTGCATGTTGTAGTGCAACTTGTCGTGCTAACTCGGCTTGCCTAGCTTCTTTAGCTATGCGGGCTTCTCTTTGCTCGTGGTTCTCCATTCTGTGCAGTGCTCTTTCGATTTCTGGATTTAGTGGAACAAGGGGATCTCCTCTACTCCGAGTGCTTGGCATTCACCGGACAACAGCCTGTGGGTATCAAAAATACAAAAATAAATAATTAAGGAAATAACTACCAAAAAGTCAAATACAAGCATATAACCTAGTCTTAGCCGTATTCCTCGGCAACGGCGCCACTTTTTGATAATGCTCAAACCACACCTCTTACTGAAGTATGAAGTGGAAGTTTTCAATAAATAATCCAACTAGAGGTTGGGGTCGATCCCATAGGGAATATGGAAGAGCTAGATTACGGCCGGTAAGTGAACTTGTGAGGTAGTTACTTCAAAATTGGGGGATTCTAAAGAAAATCAATAATAAAAAAGATAATCAAAAATCTATTTTTGAATCAATATTAAAGGATAACTAGGGTTTGTGTTCCCCATGGGTTCATAACTGCTTTAGGTATACACTCGTGATCATCACCAATACTTACTTATAGAACTAATAACTTAGGTTCATTCAAACGACCGACCAGTCTCTATTGAATGACTATACTCAATTACTTGACTAAGTCTCATGAGCGGTTTCAAACTATCCGTTATTAATAAGTTCCAGATTTAACTATCATGCGACCATAGCTCAAGTTAATACAATGATCATCAAGATCAAGGCTCCATTATAATTCTCTTTTCCTAATATCTACCTCTTATACCTAAGCAATTAAAGAATTCCAGCGTGTCCCAACGTTGCACACCATTAAGAAACATAAGCATGAAGAGAATACAAGTGTTTGTATTGGTTTTAGAATCACTTTATACAACCCTAGCTTGTTAATACACCATGGTTCCCAGAACCCAAGCTTTGGAGGTTTTACCCTCTCATAGTTGTAAGGTTGTGAATTGCATTCATGATTAAAAACATAAATTAATACTTACAAGTATGAATGAGAAAAATACTTTAATTAATCAGCAAAATCTTGAAGAACAAATAGTAAGAACAAGAAGAATTCAAGAAAAGGTTGATCACCAGTCAAATCAACTCAATTCTTTTTTTCTCTCAATGGTCTAATGTTGTCTCCAATAATGTCTCTCATAAAAATCTACTCTGATCAAAATCTCCTCTGATAAAATCTACTAAAAATTAAACCATAAAACGTATTTATATAGACACAAGAATCCTTTTCCTAGGCTAATAGGGTGAATTTCCATATCTGGTTACGCCTGCTTCATGAGTCAACCTACGATCCATAGCTAGATCCTACGTTCCATAGCATCCTTTCGTACATTGCATGACTGGATAGATTTTTACTAAGTGTTGGATCTTGGTACAACTCGTACCTCCATCTTACGATCCGTATTGTGCTCCCGTGGCTTGACTCTGAGATTTTGAAATATTTCTGAAGTTCATCACGACAGCCATGGTACGACTCGTACCTTCATTCCACGGTTCGTACTTCCTTTCCGTAGCAGGAGTCAGCCTCTTATGAAAATCTTTTGAATCTTTTCACGATATCATCACCACGACTCGTACAAGCTTGGTTCGACTCATACTGAGACTCGTATACTGAATCTCTTCAACAATAGCCTTCTGAAACATTTCATGGCCACCAACACGACTCGTAGGACCTTCCTACGCCTCATATTGTGGACTATAATTTGAGCCTACTTTGCACACTTCAGGCTATCTTTTACATCTTTTAGCTCCAACACCAATTTATCTTGTAACCAAAGGAAAAAGTGCCTTATATCCACAAAAATACACCTAAGTTCATGATATTTTCTTAGTTTGAGTGTTGAAAGAGCTGTAAATCCATAGCACATCACTATCTCACCAAGGACTTAGCCAATTTTCCTTCATCTAGAAGCTCTCTGGCACCCAGCCCCTCTATCTCACCATGTTTGGCTCAATTTTATCTGAAGTTTAGGACTTGGTGCACCACCCCTTCTATCTCACCAGATTTTTGTGAGATTTTTATAAGTTTGGAATGCTCTGGTGCTATTGATAGGGCTCCACGCCATCCATAGAACTAGAATTTTTGGTGCTATGGATGGGGATCCACACCTTTCATCTCTCCAAGGTGTTGAGTAGATTTTCTTCTAAAGTTTTGGAGTTGGTGCGGGGCGCCAGCCATCTCACCAAATTCTTCACTTAGCTTCTCAAACCTCCAACCTTTGTCATTTTGGGTCCTTTTTCCCTGGCTTCTTGGTCAAATCATTTGTTAGCATATAAAATAGACAAACATATGGGTTCATGCATTAATTAAGGATTATGAACTCAAAAAATGGTAAAAGATGGGTAAAAACATGGAAAATGGGCATAGAAATATGCCCAACATCACCCAGTCATTTACAAGTCTTCAAAATGGTCTTTAACAAGTGACTACCATATTTCGACCATTGAGAAAACTATTCCTCCTGAGTCTGATCATAAGGATATCAAGATTTTAAATCCAAAGTCTATAGAAAAATATAGACGAAATTACTACTATTTCCACTTTGGGTGGGTCCAAATTGCCGCTAAACCTCAATCTAAGGATGGTCTAGATACCTCACTGTCATCTTCCTTAGAGATTCAAGGTTCTTGGACTTTAATGATTCCCTCCTAGGAGTGGTATAAATCATCCTTTATAGTGGAGCGATTTACTTTAATGGTTTTCCAAATTTTATAGTGTCTCTTAGAGATAGAAATATCTTGGATTCACTTACACTCAATGTTAAGATGTCCAATTACGAAACCAAAACTGGATCTCTCCCTGTAGCTATCATCTATAGGATCCAGTATAAGGCGATGAGTTTAGCCTTCAATACTGGAGCCATGAAAACCTTAAATAAAGGTGAAATAATTCTTTTCCAAAGAGATATACAAAGATCTCACATATCAATTTATAGACCCATTCCTTGGAATCCGATATCTCTACCCCAGAACTGGTGCTATAGGATGCAACACTAGCGTAATAACTAGAAAATACTACAGTTTCTCAAATCCAACAATTTTCTGGTGGAGTTGTTTCTATCTCATTTCAAAGGTCTCTTAGCCAAAGAGTCTCTACTGCTTATTCTGCACAATCTAAGATTCAAATTGTTAGGCACTCAATCTCTTCATTCCCTTCTAGAGTTGAGGTTGTCAATTTTGAATATATAATACCTCAAGCCACATATTCGGTGGAGACACCTACTGCAACTAAAGTCAATGATGACCAACCCCAATCCCCTACTTACTCATCATTAGGTAGTGAGTTGTCAGTTTTGGAACAAGATTCTCAAATTGATAAAGAAACACATCGAACAGAGTTTTACTCTCTAAGAAATATTCTTAAAAGAACTTGATTTTTAAGTGCTTTCAAAATAATGAAATAAAAAGTCTTCAAGAAATTTATTATGAACTTTTAATTGTCCAAAAGCAAATTAATTCCTTTGAATGGTTGAAGCTTATGTTGATCATCATTAATTAGATATCCCTTTTCCTAAATCGGTTAATATTTCAAAAGTGTGAAAAACTTGCAATGTAGGGGAAATCACATTCGAACTCCCTCCATCACAAGAATTTTCAACAACATATGCTGATAACTCTATTGTGGCAATACCTTTCAAAAAGAAAGCCAACAATGAAGCAGTTAGCAGCAAGGATATCAAAAGTAGTTTTGAATAAAACAATTGTACAAATAAATATTTATAGGCACTTAGGGAATATCTGGTTCAAGACCGCCCTCAACACCACCTATCCCTCCAAAACCAATAGAAGCCTATGCATCTTCAGTTCCTCTCTTTAAACCATATGAGATTCCTAGAACGTTTGCTAGAGAACTTCAAACCCACCACTCAAGAGATTCCCTTGAACTTTCTGACCTCCAATGAAGGATATTAGAAATTGAGAAATGTCACGACCTACATCTACACCCTGGATGTGACACTATACTTAGAGTCACGCATGCCCCAAGCGAACCCATGGAATAACATATGACTAAGATAATGAAATTTTAATCAAAAGAAATTTAGCGGAAGAACACATATCATTCATTCTAAGAAATATAAATATTTCAAACTATCACAAATTGTCAAAAACATAATACAATAATTATGTCTGAAAGCCTCTACTAAAGATGAGTTGTTTGTCACAACCCGAACATTGGCCTAGTTTGAGACACGGGACCTAGAACCACAAATAGCTCCAAGTCGACTCATGGCATTAACATGACAGCTAAAGAGCATACATCAAAGAAGAATCAGATAACTTAAACATGAATAAGCGAAAGTCTGAATACATAGCAGTCAAAAACAAAGTCATCACTGACAAACCTGAAAATTTTACATATTGTCTGATAAGCCTCTAATATATCTGAAGAGATGATCGGACAACATCTCCAACTAGCTGGCTAAAGTATGAAACTGAAAATAACATAACTCAACACTAACTGAAGGTCCTTGAAGGATGAGAACTCACCAACAATGGAAAACTGAACTAAGCTGCAAGAAGCTGGCTAATGGCGGAACTGAGTCTGATCGGCTGAACCTGTATCATGAAACGATACAACATAGAGTACGTGGTCAGTACTTGGAATGTACTGAGTATGCAAGGTAAGTAAAACATGTCGAGTAAGTATAAACTGAAATCATGCATAGAAACATTAATCATAAGACCATGAGAATAAGAACTGCATGCTGAAATCTGAATCTGAATCATGTGTAGTCATAAGCTGAATATCATATCTAAACACAAAGCTGAAGATAAAAATCATATAGTTTTCCATAACTGAAATCATAAGTAAAAGCTTAAAAATTGATCATTGTGTCATACCTACTATAAAACATAATATCATAAGTCATGAACATATATAACTGAAATTATGAGGAACAATGGGAGACTTGTCATAACCGACAACAACCATTTATGAGCACATGATGATCCCATGTCTTACGCACATAGAGGAGAGTCATCCTAAGCCTTTCCAGGGTAAAGGATAAGTAAGGTATGATATCACAGTGTGCCCTTAGGCAGGGGAAATACTCTCTGGAGAGATTCAAGAATATATCCCTATGTTGGCGCGTAGTTTATGAGACCGGGGAACCTTGGAAACCCTAGCCTACTCGGTAC
>JACEIK010012537.1:20440-30869 GCA_018107945.1 Datura stramonium | reverse complement strand
TTGTCACAACTCGTACGATGAGTTGTCACAACTTGTACCATGAGTTGTTGGTTGTCACCATGACTCGTGACAATAGTCGTTACATACCAGCCTGATTTTTCCACTTCTCTGATCCTCATAAAACAGGAAATCCTTACAACCCATCGTTGGATACCTTGAGTCGTCTTGTGACTCGTGGTCAGTGGACAACCCTTGCACTTCCTGTAGTTCTCCATCCTACGACTCCAATCCACGACCCGACCCGTTACAAGGTCTCAGGAGTCATTACTTGACTTGTTACTTCAAGGCCTTCTTCTACAGATTCTGATTATGATTCATGACAACAAGTTGTACCACCCTACGATGACTCGTGGTCTAGGGAATGAAAAATTCAGAAGCTTACCACGACACTTCCAATGATCTATTACAAAAAACCATGACAAGTCGTTCTGAGGGAAATTAAATTTTTTTTGTTGATTCTACTACCAGTCTAGAGCTTGATCTTAGGAACTTTTGGGGTGTTACATTATGTCCCCCTTGGGAACATTCATCTTTGAATGGACACTAAATAAGCAGGAAAGACAGGGAATGAGTTGCAATCCTTGAACAAAGAGCTATAGACTGAAAATTGATGGAGTAACTAACTCCCGACTGAGATACATGATTTAACTGAATTCATGAAAGAAACATACATACTATGACATGAAAGAAACTTAGAGACATGAACCTGACATGAAATGGAATAGGGTACTTTAGGAGGAAACTAGTACCTCATGCTAGAACTGAACCGGAAGGGAAAGATGCGGGTATCTAGCCATCATATCTGCTTCGGCTTCCCACATAGCTCACTCAATAAACTAATTTTTCTACAAAACCTTCATAGAAGCTACCTCCTTGCTCCTCAACTTTCGAACCTGACAATCAAGGATCTCAATTAGAACCTCCTCATAGGTAAGGTTATCCTTCACCCCAATGTTTTTTACTGAAATAACTAAAGCCCGGATCACCAGTGCACTTTTTCAATAGAGAGACATGGAAATTTCGATGCATTGCAGCTAACTCCACTGGTAACTCCAACTCATATACCACCTTGACAACACCTAAACTTCCCTTTCTTACCAAACTTTATAACTCCCTTCATGGGAGACACCTTCAGAAGCACCCAATCATTGACATCGAACTCAATCTCTCTCCTCCTAACATCTTCATAGGATTTTTAAAAATTTTGATCTATTTTCAGCCTCCCTCTAATAAGTTGAATTTTCACCATGGCCTCATGAACTGAATCTGGCACTATCAGCGTAGCCTCGTCTACTTTGAACCATCTAATTTGTGATCTACACCTCCATCCGTAAATAACCTTAAATGGAGCTATCTAAATGCTGGAGTGATAGGTGTTATTATAGGCAAACTCGATGAGAGGCAAGTGATCATCCCAATTATACTTTAAATTAGTCAGACTCGCTCTCAACATGTCCTATAAAGTCTGAATGTTCTGCTCAGCCTGACCATCTATCTGTGAGTGAAAAGATGTGCTAAGGTTTAACTGAGTACCAAGTCTGTTTTGAAATTATCTCCAAAACTGAGAGGTGAACTGAGTACCCCTATCTGAGATAATGGATAAAGGAACTCGATGCAACCGAACCAACTCCTGAATAAAGAGTCTAGCACAATTCTTTGGCTAAATCTATAGTTTTGATCGGTAAAAGGTGAGCTGATTTGGTCAACCTGTCTACAATCACCCATATAGAGTCATATTGTTGGCGCATATGAGGCGACCGTATAATGAAGTCCATGTTGATATCTTCCCACTTCCAAGTAGGAATGATGATTTCCTAAAGAATACCTCTAGGTCTCTGATGCTCAACTTTCACCTATTGACAATTTAGACACTTTGCCATAAATTTTGCCATGTCCTTCTTCATACCATTCCACCAATACACTTTCCGTAGATCAAAGGTACATCTTGGTGGTACCTAGATGGATAGAGTACCAAGATCCATGAGCCTCACTCAACATCCGCTCTCTCAAGTCATCCACAGTCAGAACACATAATATGCCCGATATCGGAGTTCACCATCTCGCCCTTGCGAGAAAATTTCTACTTTCTGATTCCGGACAGCGTCTTTCAACTTCACTAAGATAAGATCCTCATTTTTCCTTGCTTTAACATCTGACACCAATGAAGATTCCAACCTATTTTGAATAAAAACACCACCATCCATCGAATCTATAAAACAAACCCCTAAACGAGCAAGCTTATGGACATCCTTCACCAACTCCTTTCTCTCATTCTCGACATGGGACACACTCTCCATGAATATTCGACTAAGGGCATCCACCACTACATTGGCCTTGCTGGATGATAAAGGACACACATGTAATAGTCTTTGAGAAGATCTAGCCATCTCATTTGCCGTAAATTCAGGTCCTTTTGTGTAAGCATACATTGAAGGCTCTTGTGGTCCATTAACACATCCACATGCACCTCATATAAATAGTGCCTCAAAATCTTCAAGTAAAACACTACCATTGCCAACTATAGGTCATGAAAATGGTAATTTCTCTAATGATTCTTGAGCTATAACAAGGCATACTGTTATACCTCGAATGCCCAAAGATCAGACCTGGGAGTTCAAACGGAGAAAAGTTAAAATCTGGCACCATGCAACAAGATGGGTCGTGAGGTGACTTGTGAGAGCATCCCACGAGTTGTGATGTTACTAGTAGGGAGGCCCATGTGAGGAGTTTGAAAATTTGAGAAATGGGATCCCTCAAATGTGACCACGAGTTGTGGTCAGGCTCCACAACTCGTTAGGTCAGTTGTGGGGTGGGTGAGTAAGAAAAGAGAAGGAAGAGAGATAGTGTACTTGATGGAAGGACCCCACAAGTCGTGGTCAGTCACCATCATTCGTGGAAAGGGTCGTGAGTAGTAGGATTAAGTAAGGAAAGAATCAGAGGCAGTGCACATCACGGATGGTGACCACGAGTCGTGGTCACCAGGTAACGAGTGGTTGAATCTTACATTACGAGCAAAGAAGATTTTGAGAAGCAGTGTACTTCATGGAGCATTCCATGAGTCGTGTCCATGGAAGATGAGTTGTTGGGTCGCTCGTTGGGATAATCTGGCAATTATTTTCTGCGAATTTAGTAAGGGCTTTTCCATAATTCCTAAGATCCTAAGTCCTAAACTACGTTGTTTTGAGTTATGAATGATTATTTTTTAAGAGGTTAAGTTCATTTTAGGCCATTTACATTCATCTATGAAAGGTAGAAGGTAAGAGAGGGTGATCAAGATTATTTTTCTTCAATTTCTCTTCAATTCCATCTTTAGTTATCAAGGAAGTGTAAGAATATGCTAGCAACAGGTATGTAGGGTTATGAATGGGTGATTCCTTTCACACCCATGCCCGATCCCTCTCCAAATCATGAGATTTCTATGTCTAATCTATGGTGTTTTAACCCAAATGCATGAATTTCCTAATTTTGTACATGGGTATGATTTAATTATGTTCCTACTACTGAATTATGAAGCATGGGCAGGTTTTATATTGTTTTAAAAAAAATGATGTTTCTAGTTTTATGAAATAAAAATCTCATTGATGAGAAGTTCATGAAAGATGAGGTTTGTGATGAATCTATGATGATGATGGGATATTATGATGAAAATCATATTTTCCAGCTACCCATGTTTATAATCACGTTTTTTATATGAATTGAGTATTTTCAAGTATGATAAAGTTTTGGGCAATTCCCACATGTTCAAAGTATGATTTGTGATTTCTTGAATTAAGCTTACCACATGGTTTTGGAGCGAACACTCCTTATTATCTTTCAGCGTATTGTATGGTTTGAGTTGAAGCTTCTCACATGAATGATTTCATAAATGTGATGCATTTGATTATAGAGCTTTGTCAATAGATGATGTTGAGCTTCCTTGAAAAATGATGTAGAGCATATGCATCTTTTTGGGAGTACTGTCTAGCACTGAGTAGGCTAGGGGTTGATCATCCTATGCATCAGAACTACGCGCCAACATAGGTTTATACTATATACACATTACTTTGTGACCTCCCTTGTGAGCTATCCCCTACCCCGATTGGGCCTCGAGCTTGATATCGATATCATGGTATCATCCATAGCCCTGGCAAGGCTTTAGATCGCTCTACCCACTTGAGTGTGTTAGTTGGGACCATGTAAGCTCTATCGTGGTATGTCGGTTAAAAGACGAGTTTCCCATTGTTCCTCACAATTTCAGTTATGCATGTTCATCATTCTTGAGATTTATACATTAATATATGTTCTAAAGAAGGTTTGACTCAATGTTCAGTTTTATTTATAAATATCAGAATTCAGCTTTGAGTCAATCGATTCAGTTATGATGTATGTTATATTATGATGAGATGATGATTTTAGAAAGAATGCATGCAAGCCCTACTCTCAGATTCTTAATGTTTATGTTTACATTATACATTGTGTTTAAATGATTTTATTTACTTAAGCAGTTTTACTTACCTTACATATTCGGTACATTCCACGTACTGACCACATACTTTATGTTCTATCATGTCATGATACTAGACCCGACTCTAAGGCTCAACCCCGTTCATAGTAAAACTTCAGAGTTAGCACCTTCGTTGTGGGTGAGTCCTCATCTCCCAAGGACTAGACTATTCAAATTTTCTTCATGTATTTTCAGTTTTAGCTTGTTGACTTAGTTGAGGACTTGTCCCATCAACTAGTCATGTTTATAGGCTTTTCAGAGAAAAGATGTATTCAACTTCAGATTGTGTATTTTGAAGTTATAATTGATTTAGACTTCCACTATGATTATCTTTTTTATTCTTATATTTTATTGATCGAGTTAGATGTACATGTCAATCAACAGGTAGTTGTGCATGTTCCACAAAATGGCAATGCAACGATGGCTCAAGTCCGAGACTTCTTGAAAATGAACTCTCCAGAGTTTCTCAGGTCAAATGTGGATGAGAACCCGTATGAGTTCCTAGATGATATTGTGAAGATCACTCAAATCATGGGGGTTAATGGAGTGGAGTGCGTGGAGTTGGCCTCGTACCTGTTGAAAGGGGTCACGCATCTCTGGTTTCGCCAATGGAAGGATAGTAGGGCCGTCGGAGCAAGTCCTGTCACTTGGGAAGAGTTCCATGATTCATTCCTAGATTTGTTCTTCCCTTGTGAGATAAGGGAGCTGAAGGCAGATGAGTTTGTAAATATGAAGCAAGGGAGAATGACGGTGCAGGAGTATGCCCTTGAGTTCATTTGCCTATCAAAGTACGCCCCAGAGATAGTAGCCAATCAGAGGGCGCAGGTGAGTAGAATCGTTTATGAAGTAGCGGGCTATTTGGACAAGGATTGTAGGACCGCTATGCTCCATCAGGATATGAACTTCCCTTGGATAGTTTTGTACATCCAACAGACGGAGGCGGCACATATGAGAGAGAGGGAGGCCAAGAGGGCCAGGGCCATTAGTCACGGATTCTCACAGCCGAGATTAGGTTGTGCACACCAACAGTAGACTCACCAAAGGCTGTCTGCCCCATCATCTTTAATATTGTGTGTGCCATCCAGACCAAGGCATGATCAGATGGGGTGAGCATCAGGCTTTATGGGTCAAAGCAATAGACCTACAGATTCTAGCATCCCAGCTTGTCGCAGATGTGGTCGGGGGAACACGGACCAGTGCTTGGCAGGTTCAGGTGCTTATTTCAGGTATGGGAAGCCCGGACACATGCTTAGAGATTGCCTAGCGACGAGATAGGATCAGGACAGGGGTCGAGGCCAAGCTTCTAGTTCAGCAGCCCCTCCCGCACGTTCAGCTCATCAGGGGGCATCTACTAGCACAGGTGGTGGTTAGCGACAAAACAGATTCTATGCCTTAGCATCCCACTATGAGCAGGAGGTCTCCCTGAAAGTAGTCACCGGTATGTTACGAGTTTTCCATCTTGATGTTTATGATTTGCTAGATCTGGTGGCTACCTTGTCTTTTATGACACTTTATGTGGCTAGTAGCTTCGGAGTCAGTCCCGAAATCTTGTTAGAACCCTTCTCAGTTTCTACTCAAGTAGGTGACTCAGTTGTAGCTTGACGGGTGTATAGAGATTTCCCAGTCTCAGTCCTTCAGAAAGTCACTTCAACAGATCTGATAGAGTTATCCATGACTAGTTTTGATGTTATACTCGGCATGGGTTGGCTATTTGTATGTTATGCCTCAGCTAATTGTAGAACCCGGCAGTAGAGTTTAGATTTTCGGGTGAGCTAGTCATAGAATGGAAGGGTAGTTCAGTTGTGCCTATAGGTCGTTTCATTTCCTACCTTAAGGCTAGAAAGATGATTTCCAAAGGTTGTGTTTTCCATCTATTAGGATTAAGGATGCTACATCTAAGACCCCGACTATCCAGTCTATCCCAGTAGTATGCGAGTATTCCAAGGCCTTTCTAGATGATTTACCAGGAATCCCTCCCGAGCGGGAGATAGATTTTGGTATTGACCTTCTTCTCGACATGCATCATATATCTATTCCTTCCTATAGAATGGCTCCAGTGGAGCTAAAGGAGTTGAAAGAGAAGTTGAAGGACCTGTTAGATAAGGGCTTCATTAGATCGAGCAAGTCCCCATGGGGTGCACCAGTTCTCTTTGTCCGAAAGAAAGATGGTTCGCTTTGAATGTGTATTGACTATTGGCAATTGAACAAAGTCACCGTCAAGAACAGGTATCCTCTACCCAGGATTGATGATTTATTCGACCAGCTTCAGGGTGCCAAGTGTTTCTCAAAGATAGATCTCAAATCCGAGTATCATCAGCTTAGAGTTCGAGAGAAAGACATCCTAAAGAAAGCCTTCAGGACATGGTATGGTCATTATTATTTTGTAGTTATGTATTTTGGGCTGACGAATTCTCCTGCAACTTTTATGGACTTGATGAATAGGGTGTTCAGGTAACACTTGGATATGTTCGTGATTATGTTTATCGATGACATCCTGATATACTCTTAGAGTGAGGAGGAGCATGCCACTCGTTTGAGAGTGGTGTTACAGACTCTCAAAGATCACCAATTATATGCCAAATTCAGCAAGTGCGAGTTTTTGTTGAACTATGTACCATTTTTGGGCCATGTGGTATCAAGTGACCGCATAACAGTGGATTTCCAGAAAATGGAGCCGGTGAAGAATTGGCCTAGACCGGTGAATCCTTTGAATATCTGGAGCTTTTTGGGTTTATCCAGCTATTATCGGATATTTGTTGAAGGTTTCTCATTGATTGCAGCACCTTTGACTAAATTTACCCAGAAAAAGGTGAAATTCCAATGGTCGGAGGCTTGTGAGAAGAGCTTCCAAGTGGTGAAGACTCGACTTGCCTCAGCACCGGTGTTAACTCTATCGGAGGGTATCGATGGGTTCGTGGTGTATTATGATGCGTCAAGGATCGGACTTAGGTGTGTGTTGATGCAGTACGGGAAAGTTATAGCTTATACCTCCAGTCAGCTAAAGGTTCATGAAAAGAATTACGCGACCCATAACTTGTATTGGCTACGGCGGTATTCTCGTTGGAGATATGGAGACATTATTTGTACGGGGTCCACGTGGATGTATTTATAGACCATAAGATCTTACAATATGTGTTCAAGCAGAAGGATCTCAATCTTCAGCAAAGGAGGTGGTTGGAGCTACTAAAGGACTATGATATGAGTGTCTTTTACCATCCGGGAAATGCTAATGTAGTAGCGGAGGCACTTAGTAGATTCTCTATAGAGAATGTGTCTCATTTGGATGAGGGGAAGAAAGAGATGGTGAAAGATGTGCATCGACTTTCATGGTTGGGGGTTCGGTTGGTTGACTCAACCGATAGATGTGTTATTGTTTAGAATGGATCAGAATCGTCCTTGGTGACTAATGTGAAGGTTGGACGAGATGAGTACCCGATTTTGGTAAGGTTAAAGGAAGTCGTTCAGAATCAGAAAGTAGAGGTCTTCTCCAAAGGGGGAGATGGTGTACTTCGGTACTAGGGTCACCTATGTGCTCCGGATATTGACGATTTGAGAAGCCGGATGTTGCATGAGGCTCTGGATCCAGGTATTCTATCCATCCAGGTGCCACCAAGATGTACTGTGACTTACAGGAAATCTATTAGTGGAACGGCATAAAGAAGGATATAGTAGAATTCGTAGCTAAGTGCCCAAACTATCAGCAAGTAAAGGTCGAGCATCAGAGATCGGGAGGTGTGCTTCAGGATATCAGTATTACTACTTGGAAGTGGGAAGAAATTAATATGGATTTCTTCCCGGGTCTACCTCGTACTCGTCGACAATATGACTCCATTTGGGTTGTGGAGGATAGGCTCACCAAGGCTGCTCATTTTTTACTGATCAAGACCACAAATTTGGCGGAGGACTATGCCAAACTATATATCAGGGAGCTAGTTCTATTGCATGGAGTACCCTCATCCACTATTTCAGATAGAGATACCCAATTTACCTCTCAGTTTTAGAGGTCGCTTCAAAAAAGGCTTGGTATACATGTTAAGCTCAACATAGCATTTCACCCACAAACGGATGGTCAAGCAGAGCAGACTATTTAGACCCTTGAGGATATATTGAGAGCATGCATAATCGACTTCACAGGTAGCTAGGATGAGGACTTGCCTCTTATCGAGTTTGCATACAATAACAACTATCATTCCAGTATCCAGATGGCACCGTTCGAGGCTCTCTATGTGCAGAGATGTAGATCGCCCATTGGTTGGTTTGAGGTTGGTGAAGCAGCAATGGTAGGACCAGATTTGGTTCATGAGGCTTTGAAGAAGGTTCAATTGATAAGGGGCAGGCTGAAAATCGCTCAGAGTCACCAATAGTTCTATGCTGACGTGAGGAGATAATTAGAATTTGAAATTGATGATTGGGTATTTCTGAAGGTGTTTCCCATGAAGGGGATGATGAGGTTTGGGAAGAAGGGGAAACTTAGTCCCTGCTATGTTGGCCCATACAGGATAGTGAGACATGCTGGATAGATGGCTTTTAAATTGGAGTTTCCCTCAGAATTAGCTTCTATGCATCATGTATTCCATGTGTCACACTTAAAGAAATGTTTGGGCGGTCCATCTCTAGTTATCCCGGTGGACAGCGTTGGTGTGAAGGACAGCCTCAATTATGAGGAGATTTTGGTAGAAATACTAGATTTTAAGGTTCGAAGGCTAAGGAACAATGAGGTAGCTTCAGTTAAAGTGTTATGGAGGAATCAGCTTGTAGAGGGAGCTCTGTGGGAAGCCGAAGCGGATATGATGGATAGATACCTTCATTTATTCTCTACCGGCTTAGTTCCATCTTGAGGTATCAATTTTTCCCTAAAACTCTATTTAGTTTTCATATTCAGTTCATGTGTCCAAGTTTCTTTTATGTATTTGGATGTATGTATGATTCATGAATTCAGTTCAGCTATGTAGTTTGAAACGGAGATAATTATTCCGTCAGTTATCGATTCAAATGATCAGTATTTGAATATGATAATCGCATTTCTTTGCTTTTTTGTATATTTTCCAACATTCAAGGATGAATGTTCCCAAAGGGAGATAGTGTTATACCCCGGAATCCCAAAGATCAGACTTGAGAGTTGAAACGGAGAAATGTTAAATCTGGCACCAAGCATCAGGAGGGGTCGTGAGGTGACCCGTGGGAGTAGCCCACGAGTCGTGTTGTGACTCGTGGGGCCCAGGTGAGGAGTTCGAAAATTTGAGAAATGGGATCCCACTGACATGACCACGAGTCGTGATCAGGCCCCACGACTTCTTAGGTCAGTTATGGGGTGGGTGAGTAAGAAAAGAGAAGGAAGAGAGACAATGTACTTGACGAAAGGACCCCACAAGTCGTGGTCAATCACCATGATTCGTGGGGAGGGTCGTGAGCAGAAGGATGAAGCAATGTAAGAATCAGAGGTAGTGCACATCACGAATGGTGACCACGAGTCGTGGTCACCAAGTAACAAGTCGTTGAGTCTTCCATTATGAGCCCAGTAGATTTGAGAAGCAGTGCACTTCACGGATCATACCACGAGTCGTGGCCATTGAAGATGAGTCATTGGGTCCATCATTGGGAACATCTGGTAGTTATTTTTACGAATTTAGTAAGGGTATTTCCTTAATTCCTAAGATCCTAAGGCCTAAACTATGTCGTTTTAAGTAATGAATGATGACTTTTAAAGAGGTTAAGTTCATTTTTAGCCATTTACATTAATGTATGCAAGGTAGAAGGTGAGAGAGGTTGATCAAGCTTAGTGTTCTTTAGTTTCTCTACAATTCCTTCTTAGGTTATCAAGGAAGTGTAAGAATCAGCTGGCAACCAGTATGTAGGGTTATGAATGGACGATTCCTTTCACACCCATGCCAAATCCCTCTTTAAATCATGAGATTTCTATGTCTAATCTATGGGGTTTTAACCCAA
>JACEIK010012534.1:14927-26128 GCA_018107945.1 Datura stramonium | reverse complement strand
GTATATCTCACTTACTTAGTACATTCAAAGTACTGACGCATACTTTCTATGATGTATCGTATTATGATACAGGCACAGGTGCACAGTCTCTAGCATTGTTAGTTGTTCAACCCGACGATTCCAGCAGCAGTCCTGTTGGTGAGTCCTCATCTTCCGATGATAATGTTTTCTTTTTAGTTAGTTCAGTACTTAGTCAGATTTTAGAGTTAGCTGGGGGCTTGTCCCAGCAACTCATCAGTTAGTAGTTGGCTTTCAGACACGGATGTTTAGCATTCTTTATAGTTATGTTACTATTTCCAAAGCAGTTTTATTTGGATAATTATTTTTCAAAGCTTCCACTTATTTTTACTAAAACTTACTATTGAAATGATAGATCATGGGTTAGCTTGGGGTCACTTGTGGCACCAAGTACCGTTTCCCGTCCAAGGCGTAGACTCGCATCGTGACATTATTGCAACTCTTGCATCCTACAACTATAGATAAGGGTCTAATAATTCAGAAAAAGGACCTGAGTTCTAACAAAAATCCAGAGAGAGCTCGTGGATCAAACATTGCAGATTTCTCGACAAGCTACAAGCATTCAAGCACTCCAGTATTTCTCTACAAGTTTCAGAGATCAAGATGAAGATTCAAGAACAACCGTCAAGCTCTTGAATTTAAACACAAATCAAGACCAAGACCACCATATTCAAGATCAAGCTCAAAAGCTCTTCAATTCAAGTTCAAGATCAAGCTCAAAAGCCCTTGAATTTTTACTTGAAAGGAAGAATTAGAGGATTAATAGAGATTGTAACACTCATATTTGAAATAAATACTACGATTGTTGTGATATTTTTCTATTCTGATTATTATTTTCTTGATGCAAGATTTTATTGTGTACAAATTCTGGCACGCCCGGTGGGATGATTTCTACCTCTCATCTCATCTTTTCAATCTTCAAAGATCAAGAACAGCAAAATGGCTTCCAAGAAGATCAAATCCAATTCAACTTCCCCCAAGGTTGTTAACTCCAAGTTCTCTGCTGAGGTGAAAAAGCATCCTCGGTGCTACTTTTGGAAGTCTTGGACCAGTCACGAGAAGCAAAGAAAGCATGCTTGGACAACAAGCAATCCAAGTGCTATCTGCATCAACTCTAGTCTTTAGATCTTCATCCCAAAAAAGAGCAAGATCATCTACCAGCACATCAAAAGAAGAAGGCAATGTTGCTAAGAGAATTAAGAAGACTCTTGCTCTACTCGACCTCTCTGGATCTAAGAACTCTACTACGAAGGGAGATGATAATACTTCGAGCGGTTGGTCCTCTCCACTCTCATCACATAAGGTGACCCGTCAAAGATCAATTTATGTGATAATCCATGTTATTCTCCAATATCACCAACAATCATGCAAGCGATGGTAACCGACAGTTCATCTATAGAGGAGCAACTAGCAAACTTGACAAAGGTAATTGAAGGCCTAACCAAGTATATGCAAAATAAAGATGCTCGGATTGAGAAATTAATGAACAGGGTGGATGGCCTAGTGGAAGGAGAGTCTATTCATGCACTTGGAAAGGCTCCAGAAGTTCAAGAAACTGAAGCTCCCGCAAAACATGCATCGCCCATAAAGGAAATTCCAGTTTCTTCTGAAGGGATGATTCCACTAAACCAGCTGAAGGAGTTCATTGAGGGGAATACCAAGAACAAGTACGAAGTTACTTCCAAGTCCTCTTTCACATATGCAAAGTCGTACACCATAAGAATTGATACCCTTAAGATGCCCGTCGGTTATCAGACACCTAAATTTCAACAGTTTGAGGGCACGGGGAACCCAAAGCAACATGTTGCACATTTTGTTGAAACATGTAACGATGCAGGGACTTATGGATACTATCTTGTCAAGCAGTTCGTCCTCTCCCTTAAAGGGAATGCCTTTCATTGGTACACAGATCTTGGGACTTATTCTATCAATAGTTGGGGGCATCCGGAGTAGGAGTTCCTAAATCACTTCTATAGCACAAGGCGTATTGTGAGCATGGTGCAACTCACAAATACTTTCCAGAGGAAAGATGAATCGGTCATTGATTTCATCAATCGTTGGAGAAATTGCAAGCCTAAACTACAAAGATAGACTTAGTGAAGCTTCTGCAATAGAGATGTGTATCCAAGGAATTCACTAGGGACTTCTATACATCTTACAAGGAATTAAACTAAGGTCTTTTGAAGAGCTAGCTACTCATGCTCATGAAATGGAGTTGAGCATGTCTTCTACTAGAAATGGAGTGATGCCTATTTTTGACCCTCGTAAAGGGAAGGGAAAGCAAGAACCCAAAAGATGGAGCATGTTTGTTCCCAAGAGTGACAACAAAGAATCCATGAACGTTGATGTATCACTTGTGAAGTTTACTACAAAGGTGAGAAAGAAGAAGGTTGGGAAAACAATTTCCTCTTGAGGTAACCAAAATAACAAATTAACCTTGAAGGAAATGCAAGAAAGGGAATACTCCTTCCTTGATTCTGATGACCCTGGAATTTTTTATGAACTACTTGAGTTAAAACTCATTCAATTTCTAGAGATGAAGCGACTAAATGAAGCTGGAAGAATAAATGATACAAATTATTACAAGTATCATCGTCTTGTGGGTCACCCACTTGAGAAGTGTTTTATGTTTGAGGAAAAAGTTATGTAGCTAGCTAATGAGAAGAAGATTGTGCTTGAGGATGATAAGGCAAGTGCTAATCAAATATCTACCACCTTTGCCTCTCTTGATCTGGTAAAAATATTCAACTATGAAGAGTGTGAAGAAGAAGGACCATTAAAGCAAGGTAAAACCCAAGTTGATGAAGATGATGATGAGGGTTGGATTCTGGTGACTACAAAGAGACGCTCCAAAGCACGTCCACAGAAGGAATCATCTAAACAACCAAAAAGAAAGAAGATAGTGAGAATACCAAGGAATAAAAAAAACATGTTGAGCAGTCGAAGCAGCCAAAAGAAGAGGTTCGGTATCACCAGAAACCACGACATCCTGTGACTTTGGAGGAATTCCTACCAAGTGGATTCTACATGAAGATTGCTCAAAACAACAAATAGGCATCATGCTTTAGTACTGATGGAAAAGTAAAGAATGAAAGTCTATCAACATTGTCTATGTCATCATTGGAAAAGCTTTCTGAATCCTCTCTTCATGAAGTTTACACATGTGATACAAAAATCACATTTACAGATGACGATCTTCTACTTGGTGAAATATTGCAAAATCATCCTTTATATATGGTGGGTCACACGCTTGATAAGAGAATAAATAGAATCTTGATAGATGATGGATCTGGAGTTAACATTCTTCCTATTCGCACCATGACGGAACTCGAGATCTCACCTGAGAAACTTTCTGAGAGTTGCTTGATGATTCAAGGATTCAATCAAGGGGACAAAGGGCCATAGGTGCTTTCAATCTAGAGATCAACATTGAAGATTTGCGATCAAGGACATGGATGCATGTAATCGACGCAAAGACTTCATATAATATGTTGCTTGGAAGGCCTTGGATACACGAGAATTAAATAGTTCCATCCTCCTACTATCAATGTTTGAAGTATCTTGAAGGTGGAGTTAAGAAGAAGATAGTTGCTGATAATTAAGCCATTTGTAGAAGCTGAATCGCACTTCGCCGATGCAAAGTTCTACTTTAAAAACTACATTATGAAAGAAGTGAAAGTCGATAATGTTGCAACTAAAGAGTTGATGCGACTGCTGGAAAAGTTAAAGTTGGCAATAAGGAGCCGCACTCCCTTTCAAATAAAGGGAATATTGTGCCTTTGAAAAAGAAGTTAACACATGTGTTGTGCTAAGTGCCGAAGGTGAAGAAAGAGGAAGTTCAATCATCCGACACCCAAACAAGTGTACTAAAGGGGCTAACTTTCCCTATCAGACAGATTGACGCGATTAACTTATCCTCAAAGCTACTTGGAGAGTTTTTGATTCAAAATACTCCACAAAATGTGGCACTCCCTACAAAATGCACAAATGAAGGTTTTGATCCAAATGCCTACAAGTTATTTCCAAAGGCCGAGTACAACCACAAAGAACCATCGAAGTTAGGGAAACTCCCATTAGAAGCTTCTATCAGGAAATCACGTGAGAGTTTGGGGTATAAGAAACCACCACCTATTCGCATCTCTATAAGAAGAGCAACTACCAATTACATCAATATCGAAGATGAGTCTGGTGCTCCTGACAAAAGACCTCCTGTCTTTGACCGACTAGGGAAATCAATTGCAAAAAAATTTGTGTTTGAAAGGTTAGGCCCATTGAAGAAGATCAACAAGTTCCAGAGAAACTATCAGATCATGAGAATGCCCACTTCGTTTGAAAACCCAAAAAGATTTTCAAAGTTTGATTCCTTGTAGAATTAGGTGACAAACAAAACTTGTTGTTTCATGTGGGGAGGTGCTGAAGGCAAAGGATCACATTGTGGTTTATAACAAGGAATGCGATGAAGATGAAGAAAGTGTAGGATCTTCATATCATATCACTACACAAACTGAGCATGATACTTCATCTCAAATAGAAGTCGACGAGAAGCTAGAGGATGTCAGCAGGTGCTATCACATAGCGGTCAATGATAGTGATCCTCAAGAGGATGAAGATATTGGAGATGTTCCTCCAGAACTTGAAGAAGGATTGAAGGCCACAGTAGGCTCTCTGAAGGAAGTTAATCTTTGCACCGATGAAGATCCAAGGCCAACCTATCTAAGTGCTTCCCTTATAATTGATGAAGAAATCGCTTACATGGATATACTCAAAGAATATAAGAATGTGTTTTCTTGGAGTTATAGGGAGATGCCTAGATTGGATCCCAAAGTAGCGATCCATCAACTTGGAGTCAAGAATGGTGCTCGTCTTGTTAAGCAAACCCAAAGACATTTCAGACTAGACTTGGTTGCATTAATTGAAAACAAAGTTAACAAACTCACTGAAGCTGGCTTTGTTCCTAAAGTTAAATATCCCACATGGATTTCAAGTATCGTTCCAGTTAAAAAGAAGAATGGTCAAATTCGAGTCTGCGTTGACTTTAGGGATCTCAATAACGCATTCCCTAAGGATGAGTTTTCAATCCCCATCCCAGAGTTGATGGTTGATGCTACCACTGGTTACGAGGCAATGTCTTTCATGGATGGTTCATCAGGCTATGACCAAATCCGCATGGCACCAAAGGATAAAGAACTTACTGCATTTCATACACCCAAGGGTATTTATTGCTACAAAGTAATGCCTTTTGGTTTGAAGAATGCTAGTTCCACATATCAAAGGGCTATGCAAAATATCTTTGACGACTTGCTCCACAAAAATGTTGATGGCTTGGTGGTGAAGTCAACAAAGCGAAACGACCACCTGTAAGACTTGAGAATGGTGTTCGAGTTGTTTCAAAGATATCAAATTAGAATGAATCCATTGAAATGTGCCTTTGGGGTTAGTTATGGAAAGTTTCTGGGCTTCATTGTGCGACATAGGGGAATCGAAATTGATCGGTTGAAGCAATTTTTGAAGATGCTTGAGCCTCAAAATATTCATGAATTAAAAAGTCGTAAAGGAAAGCTGGAGTATTTTAGAAGATTCATCTCGAACCTAGTTGGGAGATGCCAACCATTTAGCCATGTCATGAAGAAGGGTGCTCTTTTCAAGTGGGATCAAGCTTGTGCTAATGCCTTTGAGAGAATCAAATCATATTTGATGAAACCTCTGGTTCTAGTGGCCCCTGTACCTGGAAAGCCACTGATATTATACATTACATCATAAGAAAGGTCTGTTGGAGTGCTACTGGCCCAAGAGAATGATGAAGGGAAGGAAACCTCCCTTTATTACTTAAGCAGAATGATGCCACCAAATGAGTTGAATTATTTGGCAATTGTAAAGTTGTGTTTGGCATTAGTCTTCTCGATCCAAAAATTGAAGCATTACTTCCAAGCTCACATTGTTCATCTCATTTCTAGAGCGAATCCCATCAAATTTGTGATGTCAAAACCATTCCTTAGTGATCGATTAGCAAGGTGGTACCTTCGATTTCAAAATTTTGAAATTGTGCACATCCCTCAAAAGGCTGTAAAGGGACAAGTGTTAGCAGACTTCCTGGAAAATCACCCGATACCCGATGATTGGAAGCAGGCCGATGAACTACCTGATGAAGATGCAATGGTCATTGAAATTCAACCTCCATAGAAGATGTACTTTGATGATGCTGGACATCATGGCGGGGCTGGTGCTAGCGTGGTATTTATCGCTTCATAGGGAGAGGTTCTACCATACTCATTTACTTTGATGCAATCTTGCTCCAAAAATGTCGCTGAATATCAGGCATTAATACTTGGGCTTGATAAGGCTATCGACATGAAAAAATTGCAATACAAGTCATTGGTGAATCTCAGTTGGTGATCAATCAACTCTTGGGAATCTTTGAGGTCAAGAAACCTGAATTGCGCCCCTATCATGGTTATGCTCACAAGTTGATAGGGTTTCTTAGGGATATGACCCTCCAACACATACCGAGGAAGGAAAATAATAAAGATGATGCATTGGCTACTCTAGCTTGAACATAACTCTGCCGGATCAAGCACAAGTTAAAATCTGCCAAAAATGGGTAGTACCGCCACCGAATGAGAATGAATATATGGAAAATAAGTTTGAGCATCTCGTCACTATCTGTAAAGGGGTGAAGGAGGACTGGCAACAATCTATTATTGACTATTTGTGTTATGAAATTTTGCCAAATAATTCAAGAAGAAGGACTGAAATCCGTCGTCGTGCACCCCGCTTCCTTTACTAAAAAGATACATTGTACAAAATATCATTGAGAGAGTATTCTTGCGATGTTTGGGAGAGGAAGAAGCAACCCAAGATTTTAAAAAAAACACATTCAGGAGTATGTGGATCACATCAATTTGGACCGAAGCTCCACTTTCACATAAAAAGGATGGGATATTATTGGCCAACAATGGTGAAAGATTGCTTGGACTACGCCCGAAGGTGCAAGGCTTGCAGTTTCATGCAAATTTCATACATCAGCCAATTGAAATATTACACCCGACGATCGTATCTTTGCCATTTGATGCATGGGGATTGGATGTCGTTGGTCCATTACTGAAATCTTCTGGTGGACACTTGTACATGTTGGATGCAACAGATTACTTCTCCAAACGGGCCGAAGTTGTCGCTCATAAAGAGGTAAAGAAAGAGAATGTTGCGAATTTCATCCGAGTCAATATCATCTATCGTTTTGGCATTCCTTGTTATATAATAACAGACAACGACAAGCCATTTGACAACAAGTTGATGAATAAAATTTGTGAGCTTTTTGGTTTCAAGCAGCATAAATCTTCTATGTATCATGTTGCCGCCAATGGTCTAGTTGAAGCATTCAATAAGACTTTGTGCAACTTGTTGAAGAAGGTCATCTGCAAGTCCAAACAGGATTGGCATGAATGGATGGAAGAAGCTTTGTAGGTATATAGGATGACTTATCGCACACCGACACAAGCAACACCATACTCACTTGGTTATGGAGTTGAAGCGGTCCTACCACTTGAGCGCAAAATACCTTTTTAAGGCTAGCTATTCAAGAAGGGCTCACTGAAGAAGAAAATTCTTGATTACGGCTTGCAGAGTTAGAAGCACTTGATGAGAAGAGACTGGAGGCTCAATAAAATTTGGAATGCTATCAAGCTCATCTATCTCGTGCTTTCAAAAAAAGGTTCTCTTGAGATTCTTTCAAGTAGGAGATCAATTCCTACTAGTAAGAAGGCCTATCATCACTTCTCATAAGTCTGGGGGCGAATTCACCTCAAAGTGGGATGGACCGAATGTCATACAAGAAGCATATTCAAGTGGCGCTTACAAGGTTCTTGAAAAAGATGGTGTGAGGATTGGTCCTATTAATGCAAAGTTCTTGAAAAGGTATTATCCTTGAAGTGAGATGACGAGCATAAACTACATGCTACTCCTGGCCCACAAGAGTATAAACTATGCACAGCTCAATGAGCACCAAAAAAATGTCTGTTGGGCTGAAAATCTCACAAGGGATGGCATAGGAAAAAGTTAGGATGCAAAAGGTCCGCTAGATTAAAATCCTCACAAGAGGCGATCTAGGCAAAAGTTAGGACACCTATAAAAACTAACTCTTTATGAACTACGAAATGACCGAATCCTCTTCATTGAGGTATGTAGGCAGCTTAGAGTTTTATTCTGACTTCAGTCTCATGAGTTTAAAATAATATATCACTTCAAGTGATGTTCGAGTAAAGTACGATGAAATAGAAGACATCAAACCAAGCATATGAAAATCAAATCTACAGGCATTATTTTATCAAAATTTGGACCTTCACTAAATACTGATGGATCACTAGGGGCAAATCTTCATGTCAAATGAGTTCTCTCAATAAGATGAATATAATCTTTCAAAAGGTTGTCAAATATGCTAGTCGAAGTCTTCAAATTTGCAAAGCCATCAAGTTGAAGTCTTCAAATTTGCTTAATCTGTAAGTTGAAGTCTTCAAATCAATCATGTTATTATGTTGAAGTCTGCAAATCCTCCAAATCTTCAAGTTAAAGCTTTCAAATCAATGAATTTGGTAAGTTGAATCCTTCACATCCATCAAGTCTTTAAGATGAAGTACTCAAATCCACTATATATATGAGTTAAAGTCTTCAAGTCAGCCAGCTCGTCAAGTTGAAGTCTTCAAATCCACTGAGTCTACAACTTGAAGTCTTCAAATTCAAGAAGTCTACAAGTTGAAGTCTTCAAATCAATCATGTTTTCAAGTTGAAGTCTTCAAATCCTCAAAATCTTTAAGTTAAAGATTTCAAATCTATGAATTTGGCAAGATGAATCCTTCACATCCGTCAAGTCTTTAAGCTGAAGTACTCAAATCCACTACGTATATGAGTTTAAGTCTTCAAGTCAGCCAGCTCTTCAAGTTGAAGCCTTCAAATCCATTGAGTTTACAAGTTAAAGTCTTCTAATTCGACGGAGTCTGCAAGTTGAAGTCTTCAAATTTGTCAAGTCTATCAGTGGAAGTCTCAAGTTTTCCATGTATTAAAGTTGAAGTATTCAAATCCTCCAAGTCTTCAAGTCGAAGTCTTTAAATCCTCTAAGTCATTAAGTTGAGTTTTCAAATCAGCCATGTCTTCAAGTTGAAGTATTCAAATCCTCCATTCTTTTATGTTGAAGTTTTTAAATCCTTTTAGTCTTCAAGTCAACGCTTTTAAAGTAGTTATGTCTTAAAGTTGAAGTCTTTAAATCCTCTAAGTCTTCAGGTTGAAGTTTTTAAAGCAGTCATGTCTTCAAGTTGAAGTCTTTAAATCCTCTAAGTCTTCAAGTTGAAGTTTACAAAACAGTCATGTCTTCAAGTTGAAGTATTCAAAAAAATCCCCTAAGTCTTCAAGTTGAAGTCTTCAAATTCAAGAAGTCTACAAATTGAAGTCTCGAATCATTCATATTGTCAAGTTGAAGTTTTCACATATACAAGTCGAAGTCATCAAATTTATCAAGTCTTCAAAGCTAAGGTCTTCTGATTCTCCATTTGTAAGGTGGACAAAATTTGTCCCTTTTCACCTTAAGCTGTCCCTTTTACAAGATTTATTCTTAAAAGGATCTCAAAGTTTCCTGTCGGACGTAGGAAGTCTTCACCCTAGATGGAGTAATAAAATCTTCCTGTCGAACATAGGAAGTCTTCACCTCGGATGGAGTAATGAATTGTTTCCCCTGGATGGAGTAATAAAATATTCCTCTTGGATGCAAGAAGTCTTTCCTCGGATGGAGTAATGAATTGTTCGCCATGGATGGAGTAATAAAATCTTCTTCTCAGACGTAGAAAGTCTTCATCTCGGATGGAATAATAAAATCTTCCTCTAGGACGTTGGAAGTCTTCACCTCGAATGGAGTAATGAATTGTTCGCTCGGAATAGAGTAATTAAATGTCTCTATCAGACGTAGAAAGTCTTCATCTTGGATGGAGTAATAAAATCTTCCTCACTAACATAGAAAATCTTTACCTCATATGCAGTAAGTCTTTCGTCTCATATGAAGTAAGATCTTTGTCTTAAACATAGAAATATCTTCTCTTTGAATGTGAAAAGTCGTAAAATTTTGGACGAAGTAAATTCTTTCTTGACAAGGACTTATTCTTTTCTTTTGGCTAAAAACAAAACAAAACAAAAAAGAGAAAAAAATAAAGAAAACACAAGTAGAAGAAAGAGTATTACCTGTCAAGACATTTTAGATTCGGAGGTCGAGTTCAAAACTTAGTCTAGACCAAATCAGCTAGAGACTTGAGACAATATGTTTGGTGAGAATGAAACCTTTAAAGTATGGTTTCTAGCAGTCAAAATAATTTTTTGATTCTGACGCTTCAATCTCAGGATATAAATTAATTGGTGAAGTCGCGCAAATTTGAACTTTCAGCATTATAGAATGTTAAGCTAACTTCAAAAGAGTATACTGAATAATATTGAAGGAGTTTAATTCTATAATTCAGCGATATTGTAGATATAAAAGTTTAGTTTCTGAAAAATTAAATGGATCATAATTTCAATATTTCTACAATAAAATATGAATTTTCTACTACAAGGTTGCTGAGCTATGAAAAAGTGACGATTCAGGCATGACAGAATTTTAAGTCAAATTCAAAAAATTATGCAGAATAATATTGAAGGAGTTTAATTTTGAAATTGGGCTATATTGTATATATAGAAATCTAGTTTCAGGAAAATCAAACAATTCATAATTTTGATATGTCTATAATAAGATATGAATTTTCTACTACAAGCATGATGAGCTGTGAAGAAAGTGACGAAAATCAAAAGAAAAGGGAGTAGAAATCACCATGTATCGTACTCCACATCATGACTTGAAACTCTGTAATTGATGATAAATTAATGAAGAGTCAGCTCCTATTTATAGATAAAAAATATGGGTGCCCATCTCCTAATTTGATAGGATTAGAAAACAACAATCCGATTCCAAAAAGAATTGAACAATTATATCCTAATCTAATTAAAAGACTATAGCGGACAGCGGTGAAAGAAAGAAGAATTTCTGCAAAATAAAAGAATATGGGAATGGGGGACCCACCCAATTGCATTCATTCTTGTTCTTGATAAAGAAGTTATATTCAATTCAATAATAGATAAAATTGTTGCCCCAACTAAGTGATTTACGTGAATAGAAG
>JACEIK010012529.1:20338-30896 GCA_018107945.1 Datura stramonium | reverse complement strand
CTAGTATTTTCTGATATTATGCTATGGTTATGTTTCTGCTATGTTTTATGCTTAATATTCCGCTTATTTAAATGAGATTAGTTGTATGCATGTGCCATGGGTCGACTTGGGGTCTCTCGGGGTCCCTTGTCCTGTGTCTATGATCTGAGTGTACATTCGGGTCGTGACACTTGGTATGGTCACTATGAGTTTGTGGTTACGTCTTTTAGACTAACGAATTCTCTTGAAGATTTTATGGATCTAATGAATAGGGTGTTCAAGCCATACTTGGATATGTTCGTGATTGTCTTCATAAACGGCATCCTCATATACTCTCGGAGCCAGGAGGAGCATGTCGCTCATTTGAGGATTGTGTTACAGATTCTCAAGGATCTCCATCTATTTGCTAAATTAAGCAAGTGTGAGTTGTGATTAGACTCAATGCCATTTTTAGGCCATGTGGTGTCAAGTGAGGGTGTGCAGGTAGAGTCTTAAAAGATAGAAGTGGTGAAGAATTGGCCTAGACCGGTTAATCCTTCGGATATCAGGAGTTTCTTGGGTTTATCTGGCTACTACCAGAGGTTTGTTGAGGGATTTTCGTCCATCGCAGCACCATTGATTAAGCTGACCCAAAATAAAGTTAAATTTTAGCGGTTGGATGCCTGTGAGGAGAGGTTTCAAGAGTTAAAGACTCGACTCACTTCTGCCCCAGAACTGACCCGACCTAAGGGCACATATGAATTTGTTGTGTCTTGTGATGCCTCTAGGGTTGGTCTTGGATGTGTTGATGTAGCATGGTAATGTCATTACATACGCCTTTAGACAGCTTAAGACTCAGGAGAAGAATTACCCGACACATGACCTAGAGTTGGCAGCGGTGGTGTTCGCATTAAAGAATTGGAGACACTACTTGTATAGGGTCCATGTGGATGTGTTTACGGATCACAAGAGCCTACAATATGTGTTCACTCAGAAGGACCTGAATCTGTGACAAAGGAGGTGGCTAGAGCTTCTCAAGGACTATGACATGAATGTCCTTTATCATCCGATAAAGGCCAATATGGTGGCTGATTCTCTTAGTAGGTTTTCCATGGAGAGTGTTTCCTATGTAGACGATGGCAAGAAGGAGTTGGTGAAGGAAGTGCATCAACTTACGCGGTTAGGGGTTCACCTTATGGATTCGGCAGTTGGTGGTGTAATTGTTAAGAATGGTTCAGAATCCTCTTTGGTGATCGAGGTCAAGGCTAGGCAAGATAAGGATCCTACTTTGGTGAAGTTGAAGGAAGAGGTTCGGAACCAGAAGGTGGAGGTCTTCTCCCAAGGGGGAGATGGTGTGCTTCGATATCAGGATCATTTATGTGTTTCGAGTGTTAATGATTTGAGAGAACGGATGTTGCATGAAGCTCATGGTTCCCGATACTCTATCCATCCAGGTACCACCAAAATGTACCATGACCTACCGGAAGACTATTGGTGGAATGGCATGAAGAAGGATATAGCAGAGTTCGTGGCTAAGTGCCCGAATTGTCAACAGGTGAAGGTTGAGCATCAAAAATCGCGGTGTGCTACAAGACATCAGTATCCCTACTTGAAAGTAGGAGAAAATCAATATGGACTTCATCACAGGGTTACCTCGTACACGTCGACATCATGACTCTATTTGGGTGGTTGTAGATAGGTTGACTAAAGCGGCCTATTTTCTACCAGTCAAAACTACCGATTCAGCGGAGGACTATGCTAGATTGTACATTCGAGAATTAGTCTGATTGCATGGAGTTCCTGTATCCATCATTTCAGACAGAGGTACTCAGTTTACCTCATAGTTTTGGAGATCATTCCAGAAATGATTGGTTACTCAGGTCAAGCTTAGCAGAGCTTTTCACCCATAGATAGATGGTTAGGCTGAGCGGACCATTCAGACTCTCAAGGATATGTTGAGAGCGTGTGTGATTTACTTCAAAGGAATTTGGGATGATCATTTACCTATTATTGAGTTTGCTTACAATAACAATTACCACTCTAGCATCTAGATGGCTCCGTTTGATACTCTTTATGGGCGAAGATGTAGATCGCCTATTAGTTGGTTGAGGTAGGTGAAGCTACATTGATAGGACCAGATTCAGTTCATGAGGCTATGAAGAAGGTTCAGCTTATTAGAGATAGGCAAAAAACAGCTCAGAGTTAACAGATATCCTATGTGGATGTGAGGAGAAGAGACCTTGAGTTTGTTGTTGATGATTGGGTGTTTTTGAAGGTGTCTCTCATGAAGGGAGTTGAGGTTCGGAAAGAAAGGGAAGCTTATTCCTTGATATATTGGGCCATATAGGATTGTGAGACAGATTGGCAATGTGGCTTATGAGTTGGAGCTACCAGCAGAGTTAGCGTCAGTGCATCCAATTTTTCATGTATCGCTATTGAAAAAGTGCATTGGTGACCCGGATTTGGTTATATTGGTGGAGAGCACAGGTGTGAAGGACAGCCTGACCTATGAGGAGGTACCAGTTGAGATACTTGATCGTCAGGCCCAGAAGTTGAGGAACAAAGAAGTAGCTTCAGTGAAAGTCTTGTGGATGAATCAGCTTGTTGAATGAGCTACATGGGAGGCCGAAGCAGATATCATGGCTCGATACCCATATTTATTCCCTTCTGACTCAGTTTCAGTATGAGGTATCAGTTTCCTCCTTAGTACTCTATTCAGTTTCATGTCAAGTTTATGTCTCTCAGCTCCTTTCATGTCAGTACATGTATGTGTGTTTCATGAATTCAGTTCAGTCATGTATTTCAGTTTGGAGTCAGTCACTCCATCAGTTTTCAGCTTTAGTTGATCAGATTTGGGATTGCAGTTCTTTCCCAGCCTTACAATATGCTTATTCTACATTCGAGGATGAATGTTTCCAAGGGGGAGATATTGTAATACCCCAAAAGTTTTAAGATCAGACCCGAGGGTTGAATTAGAGAAAGAAAGAAAGCACCAGGAATAACCCGTCAAGTGACCTGTGAAGGCACTTAATGGATCGTTAATTGGTCTATTAGATAGGGTGAAGTTGGATGTGGAGGAAGTGGTTCCAGTGGCGATGAGTCGAGGAACGACTCATAATGTGACTCAATGAGTCATTAGTGAGCCCGTTATGTGTGCCAAGAAAGTTGTAGACCATGAGACCTAATGGGTCAAGAAACGAGTCATGGTGTCACTTTACAACTCGTCAGGAGGCTCGTTGACAAGATGGCTAAGTATGGAGGATGGAATTTCCAGTATGACAAGAAAGGAAGTAACAAGTCGTCGTATCATGCCACAATCTTGGTGTCCCTGATTATGTGTGCGAGGAAGGGTTTGGTAGTGTTGATAATAGATGGAGGGACAAGACATCGTGCACCTAACGACTCATCAAGTGAGCCATGGGGAGAGGATGTTCAGTAAATGAAGATTTTTTCCAGTGAAGCTAACGAGTAAGGACCACGAGTTGTTAGTGGACCCAATGACTCATTAAGTCCCTCATGATGACTGGCAGTGTTTTATTCATGCAAAATTAGTAAGGGTGTTTTCATAAATCCTAAGCCCCTAAGCCCTAAACTACATCGTTTTAAGCCCTAAAATGAGTATTTTAAGGGGGGTTTAACCTGTTCTAATTCATTCTACTCTCATGCATGCAAGTTTAGAAATTCCTTCTCGAAGATCAAGCTAGAATCCCGCAATTTCTTCTCCAAATCTCTTGGGTTTCCAAAGCAAGTGTAGATTCAAGTTCCCAGGTATGTAGGGCTATGAATGAGAGTTCCTTTTACTCTCATGCTCATAAATCTCCTCAATTTTATGAATTCAAGTTCTAGATCAAAATCATGATCATATGAGGTTTTAACCCAATTTTATTTGTGGGTCAATTCTCTTCATGTTTTAAAGCATGTTTTAAGGTCTATGGGCAGATTTTATACGTATTTTGATTATAAATTCATGTTTATTTTAGGAAATTATGCCCAATTATGCAAGTCCCACGAAAAGGCAAGTTGATGATTCTATTATGACCTCGATCCTCCAAGATCTAAATTATGATTTATGATTTATGATATGATTTCCTACAGGTACTTGTCATGAATTTATGAATTTCAAGTATGGTGATTTTCTCAAGCATGTATATTCTTCATGATTTATGAGTTTATAATTTTGGCTGACTCACGGGCCCTTGTTTCATGGCTAGTCATGTATTTCAAGTATGTTCAAGTATGTTATGATTTTACTAGCCCATGAACTTCACGTATGATTTCACGATAATTATATGAGCCCTCATGTGCATATTTTTGGGAGTAATGTCTAGCACTAAGTAGGCCCGGTGTTCAGGTAAACTCTGAGGTCTCAGAACTACGTGTCAATGTATGTTTATATTCATGGACTCTAGGTGGGTTCCATTAGTGATATCACGCCACATATCGTCCCTTGCCTTAGCAAGCTTGGGACGGCTCCGCCCACTTAAGTGAGATAGTTGGGGCATCATGTAAGCTCTCTCATAATGGTATAGCGATATGACGAGTCCTCCCATTGTTCTCTTATGATTTATGCATTAACATATTTACGATATTTTGGCTTAAGTTTTGATTTACAAGGTTCTTCTTATGATTACAATTATGACTAGTTTATGAATAATTTTGAAAACCTTGAGCCCTCATGTTTATGTTATGATTATTTCTTCATGTTTTGAACTATCCTACTCATACGAACTCTTATTTATTTTATTTGTTCGTTTAATTACCTTGCATACTCAGTACATTCTAAGTACTAACTGCATACTCTATGTTGTATCATTTCATGATACAGGTCCTAGCAATCAGACTCAACCGTGTCATTAGTCTTGCTCTCGTTCCAGTTCAAACCCTGCTTTGGGTGAGTCCGAGGACATCTATCTTTCAGTATCATTGTGTTAGTTTTCTTCAGTTTTTTTGTGAGCTAGTTGGGGTGTTGTCCCATCAGCTCATCAGTGATGTTAGAGACTTTTCAGACAATATGTAGGATCTCAGCTTGTTAGTATTGTCTATGTATGATTGATTTGTATTTAAACTCCTCTATTTCAAAATTCAATTATTAGTTTTTTTTATGTTGATCTTTAGTTATCATGTTCATGGAATGGGTCGACTTGGAGTCATTCATAGTTCTAGGTTCCGTGTCTCGATCCGGGCCTATGTTCAGGTCATGACAGTTTTGTTCTTGCACCAAGTCTAACATTTCTTGGAGAAACTTGTTAGGAAGGATGGTGGACTCTTGCCCTTTTCTAGCCACCCTATTTCTTTTCTTGCTAGAATAACCAAAATTTGTCTCCAAGGAATTTTTAATGACTAATCATTTTTGTAATAGGATCTGGATTTTAAAAGTGGGATAAATGCAGGGTTCTGGTCTACATCTTCCTGTCACAACCTGAGCTGAGGCCCCTGATCGAGACATGGAACCTAGAACCACGATTGGCTTCAGGTTGACCCATGGATTGAAAATAGCGGCTAAAGAGCATACATCAAAAGGAAACTGATAAGCTAATCATGAATAAGCGTAAGTCTGAATACACATCGATCATAACAGAGTCAACATTGATAAAGCTGAAATTCTACAAATTGTCTGATAAGCCTCTAACAAGTCTAGAGAGATGATGGAACAACATCCCCAACTAGCTCGCTAAAGTCTAAAAACTGAAATAATAATATCAAATACTAAGCTGAAGGTCCACGAAAAATGAGGATTCACCACAACGGGAACTGGACTAAGCTACGGGAAACTGGCTAGTGGCGGACCTGAGGCTGATCGCCAGAGCCTGTATCATGAAACGATACAGCATAGAGTATGCGGTCAGTACTTGGAATATACTGAGTATGCAAGGTAGGTAAAACATACTGAGTAAGTATAAATTGAAACCATGCATATAAACATAAATCATAAGATCATGAGAGTAAGGATTGCATGCTGAAATCTGAGTCTGAATAATGTATAGTCATAAACTGAACATCATATCCTAATAGAATGACCCAAAGCTAAAATTGAAATCATATGCCTTTCCATAACTAAAATCATAAGTAAAAGCTTATAAGCTGATCATTGGGTCAAGCCTGCTGAAAAACATAATATCATAAGCCATAAATATGCATAACTGAAATCATGAGAAAAAATGGGAGACTTGTCACAACCGACACCATCACGATAGAGCTTACATGATGCCCCAACTATCACACTCAAGTGGGCAGACCCGTCCAAAACCTTGCCAGGGCTAAGGCTACCATGATATCGATATCAAGCTGAAGGCCCTCTGGCGGGCGGGGAAAACTCTCTTGAGAGGTTCCAAATATAAATATACCTACATTGGCACATAGTTTTGAGACAGGGGAACCTTGGAACCCCAGGCCTACTTAGTGCTAGACACTACTCTCAAAAATATGCATAGTGCTCCCATCGTTTTTCAACAAAGCTGAAATCATAATCACATGCATAGTCTGAAATCTGAACATGGGGAGTCTTGACTCCAAAACATATCATAAGATGTAGTGGGAGCCTTAACTCTAAAATATATGATAAGTTGATCTTGTTAGCCTTGGCTAAATCATGAAATATACTTAACTTGTGTGGGCTTGTCCAAATCTTAAAATCATACATACTTGAAATAGACTTCAAAAGTCAAAATTATAAATTCATAAATAGATAATTTGTAAGCATTTATTCATGCTAGATATCTCATCATACTGAAATCGGAAATCATAAATCATAAACTTGATTTTTCATGAATCTTGCATAATTGGGAATAATTTTCTAAAATTTGATGTCATAAATTTATAATAAAAATAGGTATAAAATCTACCCATAAATCTTAAAACATATTTTGAAACATGAAGGGAATTGACCCATAAATAAATCATAGAGAATTTAATAAAAATTGGGTTAAAACCCCATAAGATCATCAACTTGAATTCATGAACTTGAGGAGAAATTTAGGCATGAGAGTAAAACGAAACTCTCATTTTAAGCCCTACATACCTGGGTAAGTTGAATCTAAACTCGACTTTAAAAGCTCAAGAGATTTGGGAAAGAATTGAGGAATTTCAAGCTTGATCTTCAAGGGAAAACCTCTAACTTGCATGCGTGAAAGTCTAAGGCATTAGGATAAGTTAAATCCCTTTAAAACCCTCCTTTTAGAGCTTAAAATAACGTCATTAGGAAGTTTGGAGCTTAGGATTTACGAGAATGCCCTTAATGAACTCGCAAGGAAACTATTTTGTCAGTTGTTATGACTCATACCACGAGTCATACAATCCTCCTACGAATCAAGGTATCCTCCCATACTAAACAAGTCCAAAACCTCAAATCATTTGAATATTTCCACGAATCCTACTACAGCCTGTAACTCCACACTACGAACCGTACCATCACCCATACAATCAATCACTTAATAACCTCATGGAATTACTACAACTCCCGACCACAGGTCGTACCCACGTACTACGATCCATAGTGGGGACTCATGATTGGGAACAAAAATCTAATCTGAACCACGGGTCTTCTTATGACCCATATTACCAACCTACGACTCGTAGGTTGAGTCGTACTGAAGTAATTTTTTTCAACTTTTCCTACTGATCACATTTCAAATCTCAAGTTTAATCTTAGAAACTTTTGGGGTATTATACTTCCGCTGTAGCGATCCCGCCATGGCGACGAGGTACCCACCGAAGCAGTCCTGTCGCATGGCCCATAAATTTTTTTACTTAGTACCTTTTTAAATCATTAAGCAACCGATTCTTTATTCAAGGATTATTAATTTTTTACCCTCAAAATTTTAAATTTCTACGTCAACATCGCTAAGGCCTTCTAATGGTCGGACGGGTTACATTTAGTGAAGTAACTTGCACATCAATGTTAGCTTGAACGAGATCACTACGTTCCTTTTTGTAAATGAAAGAGTTTAGCTCCATTTGACTATCCAAACCTCTGTTCTAGATTTGTGTACAGATCCTTAGCAATTTTTGAGTAAATCACACTATCTTCTATATCTTTTGATAAAGAATGTAGTAATCAAGAAGTTACCATATTGTTGCACCTATTCCATAGCTGATATTCTGATGAATCCGATTCTGAGATCTCGTAGGTTCCATCTATAAGCCTTAGCTTATTTTTAGCTAAAAAATCTATGAAAATGATCCTTTTCCATCTTTGGAAACCTCTTCCATAAAAAATAAAGTCGACCAAGCTCATTTGTCACGAATTTGAAGAGTGCAGTTAAAGAGGATGACTAGAATCAATTTGAGTCGCATTTTCAGTTTGTGTTCCAGTTTGATTTCCAGTTTGTGTTGCTGCAATTATGGTATCCTCCATTAGAACAAAAAAAATGAAATAGAGATCTGAAGAAAAAATAAAATTGAAATGGCAAACTTCACAACTTTGATACCATAAAAGAAATTATAGCATAGCAAAATTATGGAGAAGATTTTTCTTGTGTATATTCATCCATACAGTATTCCTATTTATACATCTCTATGTATACAAAAATAAATAATAAAAGAAAAATTGTATTTACACTTGTCCATTTCTTACTAGTCTAATGCTAACCAAATATAACCAACTATATTTTACTTGTACCTATCACATGCAGTACGACTACAATTGGAATTAGGATTATTTATATGGTGGAGATTATGTCTAGAACATAATCGATGTGCGATCCTTGTGTTTGGTGTTTGTGTTGACTTTCTTATTATAATTGAGTTTTTTTTTTTAAAAGAAAAACACAGATTTTTCATATTTGGCTAATCTTTTCTCCTGTAGGAAAAGGTGTTGGATTCTATAAATAGAGGTTCCTTTCTCCTGATTTAGTAGCACCCACAATATAGTCCTAAGAGCTTTGAGAGTCTTATTTAGGGGGAGAATTTGTGAGACACAAGTGGTAGTGTAATTCTTGTATAAACCTCTTTTTATTCTGAGTAAATTTTGTGAGGTTACTTCTCTCGATATCTTGTACTATCTTTTATACTGTGGATTGCTCATCTCCTCTTGTGGATGTAGGTCGATTGACCGAACTACGTTAAATTATTATCTCTTTTCGTATATTTCTCATTTGGCTTCTTATTTTGCGTCTTTCGAGGTTTGTTGTGTTAACTTACACATGACACCTGATTATTTCAATCCTAACTAGTGGTATTGGAGCGAGATTTAAAATGGGTGTTCATCTTGGCGGATTTAGGTCTAGCCACAACCTATTTGACGATAATGAAGATTTTTGTTTGAGAAATTTTATCAAAGTGTTACTCTGTGTCGAGACAAAGATTTAATGGAGGAGATTTGAAGATAGAGATTCAACCAGTTGAAGATTACACTAAGAAGATGGAGCAAATTTATTTTATCAAAAATTCAAGCCAAGGGAGAAAATTGTTAGGTGTTTGTCTTGACTTTCTTATCATAATTGAGTTTTCTTTTCCTAAAAGAAAAACACAAATTTTTTATATTTGGTGAATCCTTTCTCCCGTGGGAAAAGGTGTTGGATTCTATAAATAGAGGTTTCTTTCTCCTAATTTACTAGCATTCATAATGTAATCATAAAAGTTTTGAGAATCTTGTCTAGGGGGAGAATTTATGAGACACAAGTGGTAGTGTAATTCTTGTGTGAACATCTTTTTATTTTGAGTGAATTTTGTGAGGTTACTTCTTTTGATATCTTGTACTTTCTTTTATATAATTGATTGCTCATCTCCTCTTTCGGATATATGTTGGTCGATTGACCAAATCACCTTAGATTATTGTATCTCTTTTGGTATATTTCTCATTTGTCTTCTTATTTAGCATCTTTCGAAGTTTGTTGTATTAACTTACGCATAACACCTGATTATTTCAATCCGAACATCTTAGCCCTTCACCTGTCTCTGCTTTTTGTGTTATGAACCAAATCATTTTGAGACAAGAACTTCGACTTCTTCGGAATCCTATTGCTTCTCTTTTCTTCTTCTTCTTACTATTTTCTTCAGTTCTTTGTTCAATTTTTTAATTTAACTTGTACTCCAATAAATTAGGGACTAATTAATATCTAAAAATGATTTATAATTTTCTTTGACATTTTTTCTTTTCCTATCCGTTGTGTAATTAAAAAAACATAAGAGCAAATATAAGTTAATTTTATAATAATTATTTTAACCTCAGTTATTATCGAATGACATATTTAAATCATTTCGCATTGATCATAAACAAATTTAAATATTTCCCCTGGAATCTAATTCACGTTTGGGTTAGAAAAAAGAAAAGAAAAGAAAGATATCCAGTTAGATTACTCAATTTGAATTGTATGTCAGCGATAATACATGTGAAAAAAGTAGTATCATATTAAGTACATTCTATTTAGTTTATTGCATAAATGTCAACCACTTCGTCTCACACTACTTGCATCTAGTTGTAATTAGAAAAAAATAATCCAAACTAGTTAGCTCACACTTGTTTCCATTTTAGTTAATTCAGAACTTGTATTTAAGTAGAATCTGATCGAGCAATTCAGATTTGTAATGACTGGAAATACGATTAAAAATTTATTATTTCTTATTAAAAAATTTGTACTGAATTCTATAAATATTTTTATTG
>JACEIK010012528.1:0-30897 GCA_018107945.1 Datura stramonium | reverse complement strand
CACATAGAAGTCTGCTTTTAGACTTTTCCTTGACTGTTTTTTCTTGAATTTGTGAACACAAATAGTCAACTCTTGTCTGTCTTTTTTTTTTTTCAAGTTTGTCATAAACAAATCACTTTTTGCTCTTTTTACCTTTCCCTCTTTTTCACACTTGAAGTTTGTTTAACTCTGTCACATAGAAGGTCCAAAGTACGGATAAAGGAGAAGGGGTACGTTATAATTTAACTAAGATGAATATGTTGAATATTGGATTTATTAGGAGAGCGGAATGGATACAGAGAATTCATATAATCGACCCCTTGTAGCTCGTGAATGAGGCTTATATAGTAGATTGGTCGTTCTATTGACACTTGAAGTTTGTTTCAAATTAAGGGCGTGGAGAATGTGTCTTATGCTCTCATTTTCGCTTATTTTATAGAAATGATATGCTCTCATTTCCCCTTCTTGTATTATTTCAAAGAATCGATGATTCTTTCTTAACGCATGGAACTCTGAGTTTGAATATGGGGTTCTTTGAAATGTATTGTCCATTACCAACTAAGAACAAATGATTTACTCATTAACATTTTATTCCTCGCATTTCTTGCTTCTTGCTTATCTAGGATTATTGATGCATTATTGTTAGGACTTGGGAGAAAGAAACAGTATTTTGATCAGACTTCTTGCAAGGCTTGTCTCTCATCTATGTTCATGTCCTATTAGTACTGCTGGAATAAGATTCTTTTAAACATAATTAAATTTTAAATAAGAAAATATTCGTGGAACAATAGAAAATGTCGAACCAGTTTGTCCTTTGTTCCAGAAAATATAATGTAATGTATTTTGGTTTTTGACATGGACATCCTGTTGAAATGAATGTTCACTACAAAAGAAATTATCAGCCTTCCATATGTTTTTCTACTAGTACTTCTTTGGTTGTGAGTAGATTGCACTCCAGCTCCGCCTCTAGTCGTTGACAAGGAAACCTACACATCCCAAGTATTTTGTTCTCATATGGGTGTCTAAAGCATCTGTTTACTGTTCAGCGTGCCTCAAGTTATTGTCATTAAACTCGGGAACCATAGAGCATCGTAAAGAAGTTTAAATCCTCTTCTTTTTGAAATAAGTAGGAATAATTTGTAGAGTAAACTTCATGGAGTACTTAGAAATTTTTAAAGTAATAACATGTTTTTCTACGTATTAATAGGCGGTTCACTTCCAACTACAGAAGATATTGGACTAACAAAATTTGAGGGAGAACGCCAAAGTCTGCAGGATAAAAGTACTTCTGAGATCAAGCAAGGTGAAAAGTTTAAGATGGTTTTTCTGTTACATTTGATAACACTACTATCTTCTGAGGTTTCGGTGTCATTACCATTGTGATTGCTGCCTATTCATCTATAAATCCTTCATTTGTTTTTTTATTTTTCGAAACTTTTTGTATATGTTCTAAAACCTTGCTGGACTTGTAATATTTTTTAAAAAAAGTAAATAACACCTTTCTCTACTTATTATTAGGTGGTTCACTTCCAACTATAGGAGATAGTGGACTAATGAAAACTGAGGAAGCATGCCAATGGCGGAAGGATCATCTAAATACTTGTGAGATCAAGCAAGGTGAAGAGCTTAAGATGGTTTGCTGTTAATGCTCATCATTTGTGAACCTTCTTCTTTTAATACTCTATGTAGTGTTGTGTCCACAAAGCTTTTCCTATGATTTGCTATCTCTAGTTGCACAACGATTTTTGTTTTTTTTCCTAGTAAACTAGTTGAAGTACATTTAGGAATATGAGATTTCTTGTTGCTACTTAAACCAAAAGGTTGTACTTTTGCAAAGTTTTCTTTTGAGTAAAAAATTATCCTCCGTGTTGTGTATGAAGTACTTGCTGCAACTTTATCTACTATACCGTGAAATTCTGCTACTCCTTGAATGTCTAAATGAGGTTGTTTTTGTTACAGAAGATTCTCACTATCAGTACAAGACGAAGCTGAAGATGTATGCAAAAAGGAAAAACCTCTGTGTACCTGTTTACCACAGTAAAAGGAAGAGTTCAGCTCAAGATCTTTATTTCGAGGCAACTGTTACAGTGGCTGGTGAATTGTTCAGAACTCCTGGAGCATACAAGACTGCTGAGGAAGCAGAAAATTCTGTTGCACAGCTTGCATTAATGAAACTCGTAACCGTTGCCTTAGAAAAGGTATAGCCCCTTAGCCGCTTGTTATCTGAGTTTATGTCCTATGCACCCGTCTATGATAAGCATTACTTGAAAACCTAATAGAAATAGCAATTAACCTACTATAATACTTCAAAAAAAGTTTACACTGTCGGTGTATGTAACTTAAATTTTAGCTAATGTCATTCATGCACCACTCTTATGTTTCTATACTGCCAAAAAGTGACCTTTCTCTTTTATTCGTTTTATTATTTTTGTCGCAGAGTAATGCCAGAAGTTACAAGAGATTCCTGCATGAACTGGCACAACATGGCCAAATTTGCTTGCCTGAATATAAAACAATCAGGGTCGGTGAGCCTCACAATCTGACATTCTTCTCGAGTGTGGAAATTGAAGGAGAAGTCTTTCACGGGAATGCTGCAAAGTCCGTGAAACAGGCAGAAGAAAATGCTGCCGAGGTTGCTTATATAGCTTTAACAAAATGTAAGTATTCTTTTTCTGCCTTCTTTATACTTGAGCCAATCGGACATTAAGGGAACTCTGTTCAGGCGAATAGCTGTTTGTCTTGAGATCAACTTAACAATGACATTTTATTGCAGTTGGAAGACTATTGAAAAATTTTACTTTTCTACAGTATTTTGACATCTTTTCAAATTTCAGGCAAATCCGTCCATGGTGGTAATCCTTCAACTGTTTCCTCGGATTTGGAAGGTGAAATTGTCAAAACTGAACCTATCATGGATTCACTGTCCATTTCCATTGGTCAAAAAAAACTCAGAGGTATGTCTCATAGTTTTCACCATGTACTCGCTCCGACTTATGTGATTGGCTTATTATTACTGGTTCTGATGCAACAAATTATTCATGCCTTTGACAGATGAAGAGGAGATGGCTCACTCTAAACATACACCCCTAAAGTCCATAGGTGCTGATAAGGTTAATGCATCTTCAATTTCGCTGCACGTCCAAGAGCTCAGTGTAAATGAAAAATCCCCTTCTCCAGTGGAATCATTGCGCCATTTGCCTAGAGAAACTATATCATCAGCTGCAATGACACCATCCAGGTCCCCTACTGTCTCGAATGCAAATTCTAGTGCGAGGACGGCTGCATCCAAGTCCCCTACTGTCTTGAATGCAAATTCTAGTGCGAGGGTGGCTGCAGAAACCAAAAGTTACCTCCTTTCCGACAGGTTCAGAGTGTACAAATCCATTCCAGATGAGGTCCTCCCTGCGGGTACTATTGTGCTTCCTATTGCTGAAGATAAGTGGGCTGTTGTGAGCTTGGAATTCCCAAATGAGAAGTGTGGCCAATTATGTACTACAGTAGAAGCATGTCCTCTTAAACATAGAGGCTAAACTGAATCAAGGATGATTATAGCTACCATCTATCTAAAGTACTTGTATTAAGTGTTATATTTTCTGAAATATTAAAGGTGTTTGTGGAAGTTAAATGGTACTATTCCGAACTTAGCAGGGTATTCTTTTTTTCCTTTTTCACGCCCCTAAGATGTTGTCTTTATTCCGAACAAAGTATATCATTGCATGTATGCTTGCATATAAATTTGGATTAGAATTCCAATGGAAAATGAGAATCAGTAAATAATCTGTTAAGTAGCTGCTCGATGGTGCAAGCAGAGGCGAGTTTACAATGGGTGCAAATGATGCAGACCTTTAGTGAGCACACATGAAATGCATTACCATTTCACCTCATTGGCACTTATTTAAATGATGGTTTTTAGATTCATAACAAATTGATTGATTACATTTTAGAAATGAAAATGGGGTCCTTTGTTAGTTATTCTATTCACAATCATAGCAGAAATGAAATGCAAAGAATAGTCTCATTCTTCAGCTTCGTTCCCAGACTTCATCATGTTGGCGACATAGAGCCCAATGCCAAGAACTGAAAGAGCAACAAGAGTCATTTTCATCACTCTCCTTGGCTTCTTCAGGTTTTCAGCCAAACAACTAGTAGCATTTCCGGTCGTTTCATCATCTGTCGATTCACTCTCAGATTCACTGTAATAACTACTGCTTGAACTACTTTCATCTGCTGGTAACTTTTTTCCTCCAAGACTTTTAGCTTCTGTTTGCTCACTGGTTTTAGTACTGTTGTTCTTTGGTTCTTCTTTAGCAGGGGTATTAATATCAGCATTGTCCTGCTTACTGAATTCATCTCTTAAAGTGGTCTTCTGTCTTTTAGCTGCAGGGGTATTTTCAGCTTCTTTGGCTGCCAATTCCTTATCCTTTTTAACTGGTGAAGTTATCAGTTTTGGCTGCTTAACATGAAGAACTCCATTTTCAAACTTGGCGCTGATTTTGCCTTTGTCACAATTTTCTGCAACAGGAAATTCCTTCTGAAACCTCTGCCATTTATTCTTCCCAATTGGCCGTTGTCCGCTGATCTTCAGAGTTCCTGTTATGGTTAGTAGAACCCTCAGCTGTTCCTTCTTGAAACCTGTTCATTCTCAATGTTAGTTAGTGTGTAACTGTTAAAAGTATGCCATATCGGTTGAGGGTATAACTTACCGTCTCCTGACAATCTTTATTTCACGAATTAGCTTTTCAGGTTCAGACTCAAATGTCCATTTTCTTTAAAATAATCGTGTATGAAATCAATACATTCCACAAGATAGAAGAGTAATCTCTAAGGTTAGCCATGAAATCCATAAAGAACGTAACGAACAATCATGTGTTATGTGAACACATGACTACTCAAATACCTCAGGTGGCATAAGGCATGAAAATAAGTTACTTTGAGTTAAAGGGTAAGTTTAAATATCTCAGGTGACATATGGATTCTGCTCTTTTATATATATATGTGTGTGTGTGTGCCCGGTTTTTTTCTCTCACGCGCACACAATAGATTGTACCAAATCCCCGTCTAGTCTAGATCCGTCACTGGTATGAGGAAGAGGAGGAGGAAAACAGATAATCAATAACAGGGATGACTAAAAGAAAAGCACCTGGGAGATTTATGTGAAGAGTGTCACATTGTTCTTCTTGAACCAGCTTTGATGATGGCACAAAATCTTCATATACTTGAGTTGGTGTAGCAACTGCAGGTCCCTTTGAATTCATTTTCGATGTTTCTTTTCTCTCTTTTGTTAATCTGTAATCTTTTCTTCAAGGCTTTAATTTCTTATTGTTGATGGAAAGCAAAAACTTTGTAGTGTATATATATATACACACACTTTAAAAAGAAAACACAAGAGAACTTTCTTGAGATGCTTTCTCTGTTTGCTTTCAAGATACATATTCCTTAACTTATTTCCATTCCTTTGTTTATACACCTTTTCTTTCAGCTATTCAGGGTTTTCTTGTACAATGAAAACATGAGAAGAACTCCTAAATAGGAAACCTGAAGTGTAGGAACAAAGTTTTGAGGCTCAAATGTTTTAAGAATTGCTAATTGGGGGATATGGAAAGTCTATAATTCATAATGAGGGAATATAGGATGGGCACAAGGAACTCTGTTTATGCTAGTGATTGTTTTCTCATCAAGTACCCTCCTAAACTATGACCCTTTTTTCCGAAAAAGACATGAAACTTCACGAGGGTCCTAATATCCCCCTGTCGTTGGAAGTGAAATTGATAATTCGATTTATGCTTAAGTAACATGGTAAGCGTGTTTAATACGAGTCACTATTAGAAACAGAGGTTTTTCTCACCATGAGTCAATGGAAAATTTGTGTTACAAAACATGATTTTCTCACCCATTTTCCACTGAACCAGCTCACTCGGAAAATGCATGGTGGGAAACAGATTCTCACTGAAATAGCGGGAAGCTTCATAATTTTTTCATATGAAAACACTATTGTTTTTTTCTTTTCCCACTGATCCAATCAAATATCTGTGGGAATAGTCACTTAATATTTTTCAATGGGAAAATAGTGATATTTTAGCTGTGAGTGTGGGTAAAAATAATAGATCAAATATTATGGATTTAAGATTTGAAGTTTATGGGTTATGGATTCTAGCTCTTTTAATTAAGTTAATGAGTACTTAATTTAATAATTTGTATGTATTAAATAATTTCTAAGACAAACATAGGGTTCGGACAAAAACTACCAGCTAGGTTCTGTGGAACTCGTACCTTCTACTCTACCTCCGCCTCTGTACACATGTTGTAAGAATCATACTTTTAAGTGTACAAGATTATGATTTGGCTAGTGTGCCACATGATACAGTTGTTGCAAATATAAATATATATTTTCATAAGGTTTGACATGCATTTTTCATGGTTATGGATAGCTGTATTTAATTGGTTCACTCGGTCAAAGTTAAAGGCATCGAGTGACGTGTCATGCCTCACCCCCAGAATTTGTCCTTTTCCAAAGCTTATAATGTAATGTATTTGGGGTTTGATATGGATCGATGAACCCAGTAACTTTTGTTTAGATCCTGTATTTTTATTGAGAATCATGTTGAAGATAATATAAAAGGGTAGTTAAGTCATTAACTAAGTTAGTTAAGAAGTAGTTAGTTAGAATAGGAAGGAGTTAGTTAAAGTTAGTTATGCTCAAATGTGTATATATTGATCTTGATCATTCATTTTCAAGTAACAAGCTTTTACAAGCAATATACAATTCCTTTCTACATCTTCTTCTTCCCTAACTACTGCATCTTCTTCTCTGCACTATTTCCCTCTCAGCTACAACTTCTTCTTCTCTGTTTTCTCTTCTTCTTCTTCTTATTTCCTGTTCTCTGTTTTCTGCCTTCTTGTTTATCCAAACTTAACATGGTATCAGAGCAGTGTTAATATGCTATAAATCGATCCAGTCATTTAGTAATCTTGTTCGAAATTCTTGAAGTTCAGAAATGGCGACAAACGAGGGAACAAACAATGGAATCAATGCTGCTTTTCCAGATGAAAACTGGGGTCAAGGAGTAGTAATAGAACCTACTCATCCTCTCTACCTTTCCCCTGGTGATACGAGTGGCATTTCTCTAATTTCTTTCCAGCTTACTGAAACAGATAATTACTCTCTATGGAAGAGATCCATGAGGATTGCTCTTCTTGGTCGAAACAAATTTGGGTTGGATGGTTCTTGAAAAAAAGAAAGGTTTCATGAAAGGTTTGAATTGCAGTGGGAAAGGTGTAATGCAATTGTGCTTTCTTGGTTGATGAATTCAGTATCGAAAAGTCTCATTAACAGTGTAGCATATGCTACAACTGCTTCTAAAGTTAAAATCTGATGTATCTGTTGTATTAAAACAGTTTCTGACTTATGTAGCTACACAGTTTCATAAAAAAGTAAAATGTGTTAGATCAGACAATGGAAGTGAGTTTGTAAACTCAATCTGTGATTCTATGTTTAAAGATCTTGGTATTTTACATCGGGAGCGTCATGTGCTTACTCACCTCAACGAGAATGGTCTTAGTAAAAGGAAAGCATAGGCATATACTTGAAGTGTGTAGTTTATTAGATTTCGGGAGTCATATTCCTATCGGATTACGGGGTCCTTTATTATTGTTAGCGGCAACTGCTTAATTAATAGGATGCCCTACTGCTACCTTTAGTAACAAGTCGCCTATGAAGTTTTTGTTTGGTGTCAAGCCTTCTTTGAGTCATATTAGAGTTTTAGGTTGTGTGTTTGCCAAAGTTGTACGGGAAAGCTTGATAAACTTAAACCAAGAGTAGTAGTTGCAGTGCTATTAGGATACTCTCATTCACAAAAAGGGTACATTCTCTACGATTTCTCTAATGATTTGCTCTTTGTTAACAAAGATGTAGAATTGAAAGAGAATACATGGCACCTTTCAAAACTTGAAGATCGGCAGCTTGACTCCATTTGTGAATGTGTTTAGTGACACATTTATACCATTTGCTCCACAATTCATGAGACAAGTGACTAGCAGACATAACATTACTCAAAATGTATCTCGGCCTACAACAACTACTGAATTTACAGGCATAAGCCGAGTGGCATTTCAAGAAGTGCACTGAAACCCGGAGACAACTTCCAATGCGGCTCAAGACTTTGTCACAACTCGAAGACTTCGGTACACCATATAGTATTGCTAAATATATAAAGTATGATATCACATGTAGTTCTATCCAAGATTTTTATTGCAATAAACTCTAAGTTGAGCCTTCCTGCTTACAAAGCAATATTAAATCCAAAGTGGGTGGAGTATGCAAGTGGGAAATCACTACTCTTGAGAAGTAATAAAACTGTTGTTTGTTCCTTTTTTGGCTGGAAAAAGATTAATTGGATGTAAGTGGGTATATAGAATTAAATACAAAGGATCTGAGTGAGGTTGAAAGGTACAAAGCGGCGCCAAAGGTTACGGCTGACAAGAGGATTGACTATCAAGAAGACCTTTTTTTCACTGTAGTTAAGATGGTTACGGTAAAGTCCGCAATAGCTATTGTTGCTATTAGACATTGGCATATCCGTCAAATGGATGTGTACAATGTTTTTCTTCAAGAGACTTGTATGATGAAATTTATATGGATATACCATAAGGATTTAAAAAGCGAGTAGAAGCAGTGTGTAGGCTTCTTAAATCCTTGTATGGCCTGAAACAGAGCTCCCGAGGCGATTGGAATGCAAAGTTGTTGGAGCGGTGTTGCAGCTTGGATTCAAACAAAGCAAAGTATGATCAACTCCCTTTGTTCTTGAAACAGTGGAAATGATCTAGTAGTCATCCTAGTTTATGTTGATGACATGCTAATCCCACGAGAGCGACGGTTAGGAACTATTAAGGTACAAAAAGGCAATGAGTCAAGTTTTCAAGATGAAGGATGGAACTTAGATACTTCTTGGGGATTGAATTTGCTAGATCAAGCTCGGTATCTTAATGCCAAAGAAAATATGCCTTGGAGTTAATCTCGAGTTGGGGCTAAGTGCGCAAACCCGGTGACAACACCACTTGAATAAAATGATAAGTTAACCAAGGAAGTTGATGACTTTGTAAAGTTGGCGAGCAAAAGACGAAGAAGTTGTGAGTCTATAGAAGATCTATAAGCGAGATGTAACTACCTATCAAAAACTTATTGGAAAACTGTTGTATTTAACCATAACAAGGCCGATATAGCCTATAATTGTACGAGACACTCGGCCCGGTTCTTACGGCGGCCATAAAGATCGTTTAGAAGGCCTGGCGAGGATCTTGAAGGTATGTCAAACAACATCTGGACAAGGAATACTTTTGTCCAGCAAAAGTGAGGAGCAAGTATCGGCTTACGTGATCTTTGATTGGCGGCATGTCCAAACTCTAGAAGGTACGTAACAGGCTTCATTGTTAAGCTAGGAGATTCCTTGATATCTTGAAAATCTAACAAGTAAAGTCAGTATCAAAACTTGCGGAAGAATTTGAATATAGAAGCCTAGCTTCTACGGTTGTTGAGCTTACATGGATTCTAGGATTATTAAGGAAGTTGAGTTAGTCAGCCCTAACAATTCAAGTCCAACACAGATAGCAAATCAGCAATGCAAATAGCAGCAAACCCGGTGTTTCATGAGAGAACAAACATATAGAAATTGATTGTCATTTTGTAAGAGAAAAGATTAAAAAAGGATGATCAAGGCGGACACATTCCTACTAAACATCAACAGGCAGACTTGCTAACAAAGAGTTTAGGCAGAATTCAACATGAGTTCTTGTGTTCCAAGCTAGGAATACTTGATGTATTTACAACTCCTAGCTTGAGGAGTGTTGAAGATAATATAAAAGGGTGGTTGAGTAATTAACTAAGTTAGTTAAGAAGTAGTTAGTTAGAATAGGAAGGAGTTAGTTAAGTTAGTTATGCTGCTCAAATGTGTATATATTGATCTTGATCATTCATTTTCAAGTAACAAGATTTTACAAGAAATATACAATTCCTTTCTACATCTTCTTCTTCCCTAACTACTGCATCTTCTTCTCTGCACTATTTCCCTCTCAGCTACAGCTTCTTCTTCTCTGCTTTCTCTTCTTCTTCTTCTTATTTCGTTCTCTGTTTTCTGTCTTCTTGTTTCTCCAAACAACAAATCCCCTATGTATATAAGTAGAATTCTGATTTGGAAACCCAGCGTCCAAAAGGGGCTGTTGGTTCCTTTAGGAAGCTAGAACCTGCTGAAGCTTTAACCTCCCTCCTTGTTGAGGTTCCTTTCCCTTGGGCACTATAACACAACTTTAAATCTTGAATTAGCATCTGAATTGTCTAGTTGAAATGAACTTTTAGCACTAAGAAATTATCAACTTGTACATGTGTAAGGTCAATTGCTTCTTATTGTGAGTTAGGAATATCAAGCTCTTTTTGCTTAGTTATTAGTACATATGCAAGTATTTTTATTTTTATATGGTTTGTCTAGAGCTTCTGGTTACAGTTCTGAATGCCTCAAGTATTTTAACTCTTTCTGTCTCTATCTCTCTCTGTGTTGTGTGGAGAAACGCATTTAACTGTTCCAGATAAGAAAACCTTTACATGTTATGAGCAGAGTCGGTTAATTTTGCAATTCTTGTACCGGAGACAGATTGTTGCACATAATTTTTGAAAATGATCATCGGCAGAGAGGCTGCTCGCGATTGTTTTTATGTTGAATGAGCGGGCGTTTAGGATGAAGACCAATATTGCAACTTAATTAACACTTATGATGGTTTTCTTAAGATTCATAACAAATTGTTTTGATTACAGTTATTCTATTTTCTGCAATCATAGCTGGGAGAGGAAATGCAAACATCAACCAATTTTTGGTTACAGAAATTAACACTCTTCTCATTCTTGAAACCCATTTGTGCAGACTTCATCACGTTGTGATATAGAGCCCAATGCTAAGAACTGAAAGAGCAACAAGAGTCATTTTCATCACTTTCCTTGGCTTCTTCAGGTTTGCATCCAAACAACTCATTTCGATTGTTTCATCATCTGTCGATTCACTCTCAGAACTACTACTTGAACTACTTCCATCTGATGGTAATATCTTTTCTGCAAGATTTTAGCTTCTGTTTGCTCACTGGTTTTAGGACTGGTTCTTTGGTTCTTCTTTAGCAGGGGTATTAGTATCAGCATTGTGTCCTGTTTGCTGAATTCATCTTGTAAAGCGGTCGTCTGTCGTTTTAGCCAGGGGTATTCTCAGCTGATTTGGCTGCCAATTCGTTATCCGTTTTCACTGGTGAAGCTACCAGTTTTGGCTGTTTAACATGAAGAATTCCATTTTCAAACTTGCGCTGATTTTGCTTTTGTCACAATTTTCTGCAACAGGAAATTCCGCTTCTGACCTCAGCCACTTGTTCGGCGTCCCAACTAACGTTTCTCCACTGATCTTCAGAATTCCTGTTTTGGTTAGTTGAACCCTCAGCTGTTCCTTCTTGAAACTTTGTGGAATTTCCAATGATTTATCAATACATTGCTGAAGATACAACATAATCTTTAAGGTTAACTAAGAAAATTATGAAGTGGACACATGACTTTATCAGATATCTTAGGTGACATAAGGCATGGAAATAAGATATGCGTGAGATGTGGCGTTAAATGCCCGAATTATGAGCGTTTTTTTGTAGAATGTTAACATTAGGCTATAATGCACGCTTCCTTATATATTCCAACATCTCTCCCGTGATATGTTGATGTGAATTTGCCTGGGATATCACATACACCACCTTGGGACGCTTCGGTGAGGAAGAGTCTTCCTCGGGGTTGTATGTGACACCCCGGGTGATGAGAGTGGGTCAAACGGAAGGGCGGCGGACCTGCGAGGTAATGACGAGGGTTGGAGCATTATATGTCCTTGCTAAAATATCACTTCAATATTATAAACTATCAAACAACTTAAAAAAGAAAAGGACCTGGAAGAGTCGAATTGAAGAGTGTCGAATGTTCTTCCTGGACCAGCTTTGTTGATGGCACAAAATCTTCATATACTTGAGTTGGTGTTGAATCCATTTTTTTTTTTTTTGGTGTCTCTTTTTTGTTCTTTTGCTAATGCTTTTTTCTTGGTGATGGAAAAGGATTTTAAGTTTGTAATGTATATATACACAGAAAATTCTCAATAAAACTTTCTTGATATGCTTTCTCTGTTTTTCTTTCAGATACATATTCCTTAGCTAATTTCCAATATTACTTTGTTTATAAACCTTTTCTTTACTATAAAATATACATGGTTTTCTTGTACAATAATTTTTTAAAAAAAAAAAAGCCTAAGAAGAACCCTTGAATAGGAAACCTTACCTTAAGTGTAGGAGCAAAGTTTGAGGCTCAAATTTCAAAATTTTCAGTTCCCTATTGAACAATTTTCCTACAGAAGTTTAACTTGTGTCAACTTTTAGCTACTTAAGACAAGGGTGTGTTCGGTACGTGAAATATTTTCGGCAAATGTTTTGAATTTTTGTCATATTGTCCCATTCCCACCCTACAACTATCCACCCTATCCCCAATTCGACCCCCCACCCCTCAGACATGGTTATGTGCCGCTAATGTACCCACCACCTCCCTCACCCCACCGTCTGCTCCCATCCATCACCTCCCACCCATCCCTCGAGCCGCAACCCCCAACCCCAACCACCCCGCCCCTACACACAATGTTCATTACTACATGCTTTCCTTTTATTATCGTCGTTTTTATTTTAGATATATATAAATATTTTAAAGATAATATTTTTATTTATATAACGAGCATAAAAAATAAATTATTTCTCTAAAAAATATTTTGAAGCATTTTCCTTCATATCATATCGAACACACCCAAAGTGGTATTCCTCCTGCATGGAGAGAAGCTGGGAATATTATTTTTCAATATTAGTTTCTCATTTCTCTCCATCCTTTCAATAAATTGTTTTTATTCCTTCTTTTAATAAGTCTACTTTGTCCATTTTTTTCTTTATCATCATAAAGTGTTTTATTGTGCACTTGCATTGGCTGTCTAAATGGTGAGAGTCTGCGAAAATAGTTTTATACTTAAATAAAAATAAATATAAAATTTGTGCACTTATCCAGTTTTCTTACGTGGGCTACGTAGGAAATATGTTGTTGTTGTTGTTGTTATCTTGGGCAGTGGAAGCGCGTGCACATACAAGCATATTGGATTAAAGAAATGATTTTCTAACCGCTATAATTTTTAAAGTTTTTATTGGCCTTTTACACAGATATCCTTATTTTCACATAACGAGATCACCTTTTTGACACGCATAAAAGATTTTAAAATGTCGTTTATTTATTTAAATTATAAGCGGCCAGAGATCTCATTTCCTTTGTGGAATTAGTATCAAGCGTTGATAATTTTGGAATTTATTGAAAAACTTTAACTCTAGTCATCCGATTTTATAATATGACACTATTATTATTGTAAAGTCAAATTTATTTTTTCTACAACTATATTTCAAAATTAATACACGAGTATAGTATTATTATATTATAGTTTTAAATTTATAGAATTTTTATTTAAGAAAAATTAACACACAAACATATACCTAAAATTATAGTACCATTTGAACTTCTTCTTCAAACTCCACCGTTGCCTTTGGGAAATAGTAATTCTTTTTTGTAGGGAAACTCAAGGTAAGATAAAAAGGAAAAATGGTAATTTTGGTCCTTGTATTATTGCTTTAATCTGATTTTAATCTCTATGTTATTCAACTGAATACTTTCGACCTTTAATTAAATTAAATGTGCAATTTCAATTCAATTATTGACGGAATTTTAACGGAGTTAACTACACCAATAATAACATTATGGTATTTCATTCATCGTCCTCTTTCACATAAATAAGAAGGGATAATGTATTTGCTTCTCCAATTTAGAACGGGACATCGAATTGTCCACCTTAAAGGGCGATATTTAAACTTCAAAGCTTCAAGGACTAAATTATTGCTAAATTAGAACAACAATTATACAAGGACAAATTCATCAATTTTTTTCAAAGATTATCCACATTCGATGCATATACCAAACAAATAATTGCATGATAAGTCTTTTACATAATTTTATCATTTAATTAGGGTTAATTTTTTCTGGTATTACTCAGTCCTAATTGGCACCGATATGAGTTGTGGTGAGATGATCGGGATTCTTTCACCTTTAACTAGAGGTCTCACTTTGAGTCTTGTAAATAAAAAAAATAATGTCGGGATGATTTCCCAAAATAAGAGTGCACGCGATGCGTGAATTGGAATTTAATCGAACGATACGATGTGTAGTAAGAAATTTGATAAAGGTGTTCGAATATTTTCAAAGATTTAATATATATGTATGAGCAGGTTAACTTATCTGCGTAGTATAGCTTTTAATGAAAGGGTGTTCAATGGCCAGTAGAAGTGATGTATGTAGCTATGCCCCTGATCTGATTACCAAACATACCGGGTAGAAAACCAAAAAAAAAAAAACTCGATCATTAACACTTGGCTATCACATATATTTGTAAACTTTACTCTTTCTATTTCTAACCAAATAGGGTGTAGCAAGTCAGCTAATGTAACCAATAGGGTTATAGATTTTAAACTTAAAGATTTTCATTCTTAACTTGTGGGGTTTAAAATGATCTTTAAGTCACTTTAAGATCTGATATCAATGAAGAAAATCTCAGAGATTTATGGGGAATTAAGCATATATAATTCTAGGATTGATTATGTGTTTCCACCACCAATTGCATTAGTGATTTTTATGAATATTTTACAATAAATACTTCTTTTTAAAGGTGAAAATTGTGACTTCTAACTTCATTTCATTCAAGAATACATGTTTTGTATCTCTTCTTCTCTTTATATGACTTAACTCCACTTCATTTAAGAGCTTCATAACTCAGATAAATACTAACTTAAGTTTGATACCAATGAAGAAAAACTTGGAGATTTATATTGAATTAAACATAACTTCCTCTAAGATCAGTTGTGTGTTACCGCCAATAATTGTTTAGCTATTTTACAAGATCCCTTAGAAATCTTGTAATATTTTAACAAAAAGTACAATTTTAGCTCAAAGAACTTTTCCTTTGTGAACTGTGGCGTATATAATAATCGATCTCAAAATCACTCCTTTTCATAGATGGACAATATGACCTCATGCAATTCATTCAAGAGTCTCGTAAACATACATTCCTCACTTCGATTTTATGTAACCATAGCCAATTTTCTTAGCTATAGATCACTTACGAGTTTTGCGATATGTAAACAACAATTGCATTTTTAGCTTAATAATTTTCACTATCAACTTGTGGGTGTCTATTATGTTCGAGAGTCACTTCTTTTACGGGTAAATAATATGATGACTTCTAACTCCTATGTGTTTATTTTAGAGTTTCAACACTCATTCTTCCCTTAATGTGACTTAGTCTTATTTCATTCCGCGAGTTTTATAAGTCGAGATAAATACATAACATGACTCTAATATCTTTGAAAAGACTTGGAGAGTTATGTGAAATGAAACATACCTTTTGTGGATCAGTGTGTGTTATCGTATCAATTGCCTTAGCAAATTTTTACAAGATCACTTATGAAATCTTGTAATATTTTCTAACAAACATATCTTTCTTGGTCTAAAGATTTTGGCTCTCAATATGTGATATTTAGAATGATCTCAAGTCACTCACTTTCATAGGTGAACAATATGACTTTTAACTCCACTTCATTCTATAATATCATTACTCTTTTTTTCCTTGATATGACTTACCTCTCACTTCATTCATAAGTTTTAGTAACTCAGATAAACACATAACATGATTCTGATAGCAAAAAAAGAAGCACTTGAATATTTTATACGAAATTAAACATACCTTGTTTTAAAATCGATTGTAATATTCTTGTTTGATCACCCATCAATACATCAACGATTTGTTATAAGACCACTTATGAAATTTGTAATTTTTTTTACAATGCATACTTCTTGAAAGATTTTCATTATCAACTTATGGTGTCTATGTTGATGCAAAATGAGATCCTTTTATTTAAAAAAACTGATATGTTTATAAGTGAACAATATAACCGTTAGTCCTTCATTAAAGTTCCATAATTTTCACCCCTTAATTTTACATTACTCTCATTTTGGTCAAGAGTTTCATAACTCTTATATCAATAAAGGAAAAATAAATTTGTGTGAAATTATACATACCTTCTTCTAGATCAATTGTATCACCACCACTAATTGAAATAATGATTTTTACAAGATTACTTGTGGAATCTTGTAACTTTTTTATACAAATAAATACTATTTTAATTTAAAGATTTTCCCTTTCAATTTCTCATGTCTAGAATGATCTAGAGTGCTCCAGGTTGATGTCATTTACATTATTGAGTTTCATATTTTAATATTTTCTAACATGACGCTCTCACGCATTCAAAGTTTCATCCTCGAGATCGCGCATAACCTAGCTCGGATACCTGAGAAAACAATGAGATATGGAAAAAACTAAATATACCTTTGCTTTAAAATTGCGTTATGATTGCAAACTACGAATATTGCGGAATGTAGTCAAATAATATTATAATGACGATGCAAAGACAATAACAAGTTGATAATTAAAGCAAATAAAAAAGATATAAATTTAATGTGATTCGATTAGTGTAACCTAATCTACAGACGGAAAGGAATAATTTCCTGTCTGATAAAAATATAAAACGAGTAAGAAATTATGAGTAATTAAATAATTTAATATCCAGGAATACCTCAATAGAATAATCTCACGAAATTACTCTAGAAAGTTTACACAAACATTTTTCAACAATTACTCTTTTGCAAAATACTCTTTGATGTTTGGTACTGGAGTATCTAAAATGAGAAAAAATAATCTTCTTTTGTAGGAGCAAACTTTGACCTCCAAGTTGAGAAATGAAAAAGAAAAAAATTCTCGACCACATGTTTGTACTTGGTCTAGGTTTTGCTTTCACCAAGTAAATAGACATAAACTAATAATGGGATAGACCCCGCAGTAATGTTAGCCATAAAGAAAGACCACGTGACAAATATTCACCTTGGCTTAATTTTAGTTAATATTATAGTGTTGCTCCACCCTCTTTGCAAATGTCCATGTGGGCTAAATCATTTTCCATAATCAACAATCAAGTTCAGGCAAAGCTTGAACCTGCCAGCTGAAAGAAGCTTCATAAACAAGTCAGCAGGATTGTCTCAAGTGTTGATCTTACGAATAGAGACTTTCCTTCAGCAATGGTTTCAGGATGAAATGATACTTAATATTAATATGCTTCGTCTTCTCATGATACATCTAATCTTTAGTCGATGAAACTTTGACTATTGCAAAATACCATCTTGATGTAAACTAAATTCCAAATAAACCACTTGTCCGTAAGAATTTTTTTATCGCCTCAGTCAACACATATATATTCTACTTCATTGGTAGATAAAGCGCCGCATATTATAAGCTTTTCAAGTAATAGTACATCTACCAAAATCGTGGCACATTAGTGATCTTCTTTTATGTTCGCACACTCAATAAGACACAAAATCAACCAAAGTGTTAATATTTCTCCCAAACTTTAAACATACGTTTGAAGTACTTCACAAATATGTAAGAATCCATTTCACAGCACACTTGATGTATTTTATCGGGATATGTGTATATAGGCTTACAACACTAACTACTTGTGAAATATTTAGATGTGTACACGTAATTATATACATTATCTTGCCAACTCCACTAAAATATTGTACTTGTACCATATAGCTCTCTTCTTCCTCTAACATCGTGATTGAGCGGCCTAATAACTTAAAATGAACAGCGGGAGAGCGTGCGCGGTTTAGCATCTTTCATCCTCCAAGAAACCTCTCGAAAAGTACTTTACAGTTCAAGGAGACCTTTTATTGGATCTCCATCTTTTTTAATTTTCATGTCAAAGTTTTCTCATTTCTCCTAAAATCTTTCCTTTTCAAATTCACCTTTCAATTGACTCTTCAATCGTGAATTTATGTAAAATTCTTAGTAGCAATGGGTATGTCATCAATATATAACAATAAGTAAACAAATGACTGATCCATTTAACTTAGAAAGTAAACACAACTATCTGTATGCTCCTCGAAATATTCATGACCCAATAAAAGGAATCCAAATCTCTTGTACCATTTTTCTTTGAAGCTGGTACAGTCAGTACAAGGATTTCTTCAACAAGCAAATATTGATCTTCTTTTCTTCAATTTCAAATACTTCGGGTTGATGCATGTATATTTTTTTCCTCCAAGTTCGCAAGGTAAGAAAGTTGTCTTAGTATCAAGTTGTTTTTTAATTCAAATTATAATGGAAAATAAGGCAAGCAAGATACAAATATAGCTATATTTAACAGCGGAGAAACTATCATTAAAATCAACTCCTTATACTGAATAATATTCTTGACTAATCATGACATATCTTGCATCTTCAACCCCTAGAATTTCTATTTTTTTCCTTGAAGACCTATTTGTACCACAAAAAAATTTTCACGGAGGTGGATTACAAGAGACTAAATATTATTCTTGTAGATAGATTTAATTACTTCATTCATTGCAATCGGCCACTTGGCTAAATCAGCTCAAATTGCTTTTTGAATACTTTGATAGTTCTTCAATCTCTTTAGTTTCTGTGCGAGTGAAAGAACAATGCGATAGAATCTCCATATCTTTCTACCTTTTGAATTTGTCTCCTTCCCAGTACTGTACGTGGCTATGGGATGCTTATTTGGTTCAACCCCGAAGTCATAACCCAGCTCAAACTTCTAGAGTATCAACTATATTATGTTCCATGAGTTGATAAGCATTTCAGGAAAAGGAATGTCAAGCTCAACCTCTATATGCTCATGTATACTGCTCTTTATTCTTGTTATAAGAACTAGAATCTTTACTAGGATGTAACATAGAGGATTCATCAAGGTTATATATCACGCTAATTATAAATTTTGGTGATTTGGGATCATGACATTAAAGTTTGTATCATTTCACCAATGACACATATTCAAGAAAAATATATATTTTAGCCCTTGGCTCTAATTTTCCATCATTCTACTACATGTATGTACGCGGTACAATTAAAAAAAATTTAACGTACAATTAGCGAGTACTGATCAAATTTTTTTAAAGTCTAAAGTTCAAAGTGGAAAGACACGATTGACAATATAACAAGCTGTAGAGACCTTTGCCCAAAAAGTGTTTGTCAATCCGGCATCCTTAAATAATGCAATGACTCTTTTCCATAAAATAATTTTCTGCATCCTTTTTACAATATCATTTCTTGAGGGATCATCCTTACAGTGTGACATCGAGAAATTCTTCATTTTTGGTGAAACTAGTTGAACTCATCATTATAAAATTTCAAATCATTATGTTGTTCTAAGCATGACTTGTTTTCTGTTTGTTTCTCAATTCAAACTTTTCATTGTTTGAAAGTTGAAAAAACATCACTTTTATTTTGGAAGATAAACTCAAACTTTTCTTGAATAGTCATTAATGAAAGTTAACCATATACCTAGCACCAACTTTTGATGAGGGTACAGAAGGATGAGAGATATGAATAAATGTAATCTAAAGTATATTTGTTTGATGAATTGCTGGAGATTTGAAGTTAACTCTTTTGCAGCTTCTCGAACAAACGGTGGTTTACGAGAATTTCATATTTTCAGCACTTTATCCACGAAGAGACCTGCTGTGAGGATGGAAAAGATTTTTCTCACTCATATGCCTCAATCATATATACCTGATTTGGTGATGTCAAAATCATATTGATTTGAAGTAGGAAACTATAGTAACCACGTAGCAGGTAGATCCCAATAAAGTGTACAACATAGTGTTAAAAAATAAATCACAAATAAAAGTGCATGAATGGTAGCGTGGAAGATACCCAAGTCTAAATTTTCAATCTATTTGAACTAAGAGGAGACCTCAAATAAATTTCCAAATGGGTCTAGGCGGCCCGGCCAATTACCAACAATGAAGACAAAAAATAAACCAACAACCCAAGACACCAAATTTACGTGGAAAAACCTCTTTGGTGTGAGAGTAAAATTACCGTGATTAAAAACTCCACTATAATCAACAAGAGTTACAAGAATATTCTCCAAAATTGGCTACCAAACAAGTGTCAAATATCGAAACGATAATATAAAGAGATAGCACCAAAAACTAGAAGAAAAGGAGCAAAATCACCCAAAAAGCAAACTCTTGTTCACGGACCTTCGGTAGTTCTTAAGCAAAGATTTAAGATGATAGAAATAACATATCTAAGAATTAGCTCCAATCGGACAAAATAAAGTGGGAATCACAATTTGAAGTAGTGCATAGGGCTGAGGAGTTTCTATGCGAAAATCTGTCATTTTTTTTGTATGATTCTTGTAATTTTCTCTTTGTATCATACGAAATAAGATCTAATGAGTTCTTATATATGCATTATATGATAGTTTGCTATGAGTAAAAAGTGGGCTGGTCAAATTGGTACATTTATCCGGATAAGAAAGGGAAAAGATCCAAAACCCAGCACATATACCACATCTGCGTGCTCAGCGTCTGAGAGCAACTCGAAGATTTTCAAAACTTCACCTTCACTTGTGTATTTGCACCCAAGAAGCTAGAGTGCCCAATGAGGCGAGATTTTCTTTAAGTGGGAACATATCTAAAATCAGTAATTCTCACCACCATTGTACACTTTGATTCGAATTGTACCCTTAGCAACAACTTTGCAGGAAGCATAATGGTCTATCAGATAACTCCATCTCGATAGATTCCACATCTGGTAAAGAAATTTCTATACGGACACATAAGATAAGAACAACCTGAATCTAAAATACACTCATCAATAAATTTAAAATTATTATTAGTAGCTAAAAATATTATTCTCATAGTCTTATCGCTTAACTACTTGCTTCAGTGGGGTCATTATTTTGATGCACATTTTTTCTTTCGTTATGTTTTTCTTTGTTTTCCAATTTATAGCATAAGAAATAATATGAACTTTTATAACAATATTTTCACACTACATTTCTATATTTGGACTTTAACCTTGTTTAAGCCTCTGCTACTTGATACTTTCCTATTAGATCTACCGCTACAAACAATCTTTCTCCATGGGTTTCACTATTTTCCTCAGTAATATCTATATCTATTTGTTCTTTTGATTTTAAGATAGGATTTAATTTCCTGCATAAGAGATGTTATCTTTTCCATATGTGCTTAATGTTGTGCTTACGTGTTCAAATATTCAAAGCAAGAAAATAAATAATATCCGAGTTCACAAAATTCATAGGCTGTGCCTTAAGGAATTTAATCATCTCACTATACTCGAGGTTTGCAGTACTTCCTCCCATGATAAAATGAATTAACCTGTTAAAGGTGTAGCAGTACCTCAAACACCAATAACTTCATCAAACTCGGCAGCAGAGTAATGAATTACGCAATGGAGCTCGAATTTTGGTTTTCAAAATATGCGGAATGATCTTTAAATTTGCTAGCAAAAGTCTCGAAAAAGTACTTTAAAAATTAAGAAAAGTCCTTTATTTATGGCCAAAGGACTGAAGTTAACTAGTGTGAAAACACCTATTAGAGTGTCTATTAAATTATTGCGTTTGGAAAAATATTTCAGCTAACTTTCTCGACCTTTGGCGTTTCGTCGGTAAGTTTCTTGACCCCATCGGTGCTTGTAGATTTATCTGTCTTCCAGAAAAGTGCTTGCAGACATTTCACAGTGAAGACAGTGATTCAATAGGTCAAGCGGTTTTGATTGTGCAAAGTAGTTAATTTAGATTTTAAATAAATTTTTATCGGTCAATCGGATCATTTGACCAAATTCAAATCCTAAGCTTAGAGGTAATGACGGCAGCGCAAGGGAAGACCTTCTTCTCAACTCTTTAATAGTGAGAAGATGTGCTTCTCAATATAAGCATTCATATTCTCTTTTCCCTATCAAAGTGGAAATTCTTTATTAAAGAAAATTTCAAATTTCTCTTCCTTCTATTTATTTCTACGCATTTTCTCAATTCACACTCATACTTAACTCCAATACTTAAATGATTGGAGTAAGAAAATAAATAATATAACATGGTTTGATCCTCATCTTTAACTTCAATATCTATAATACTCAAATCTATAGAATGAAATCAAATGCATCAAGATGTCTGAAGGTATAAAAAGTTCTTACTTAAGTGAAGTCTTTTCCATTATCCTCTTCATATACAAAGTTTTTAGTCTTTTCCATATGCTTTTGAGTTTTGTGATTTCTACGGATACTTCACGTAAAATCTCACTTGAGAGATATAAAATAATACCTAATTTTGTCTTTTTGTCTATGACGCAAACTATGAATTCTTCATTTTCTAACTTCATCTCCTTTTGTTCCAATGTTGTACCTAGGCCATCTTTGAATTAGGATGGCTTTAACTTTGTTGTACATCCTGAAGCTTGCACTTTTGTCAAAATATCTTAACGTAAGTCTTTGTTATAGTCATTTTTGGCTACTTGAAATAACGCAGCTAGATTGACTCTAATACTAATTTGTTAGGATTAGAAACTTAGATTGCAAAATTTAGTCATACAATGTTATAATGATAATAACAAGTTGATAATAATGATAATTAAAGCAATAAAGAAGAACGAAATTTAATGTGTTGGTCGAGTGTGACCTAGTCCGCGAGACAAAAAGAAGCAATTTTACTACACCAATAAAAGTATAAAAGAGGTATATTAAGTAATTAAATACTCTAAAATCCTAAATACTCTAAAAGAATAATCCCACAAGATTAAATACTTTAATATTTCAAATATCCCAAGAAAATAATATATGTCTATTTAGTACGGATTCCATTGTTCTATGCCACTACACTACTTTAAATGGAATCCTCTCACATGCATGCTAGTATAACGCACAATAAGTTACAAGAAATGACATATGGCATGCAGAATGTATGTGAAAGAAGAATCAATGCACTGCAAATTTCATATGTGAAAGAAGAATCAATATGTGAGAGAAGGCATCATATGAATCTTTGCAGAATGTATTTAACCTGATGTGTGAAGAATCAATGTAGAAATTTCACGAATGCATGACTTTTGCATAAAATGAGTCCTCCACATGCATGTCTCATAGATGCCAACGGTATTTAAATACTAGTGCGGCTTTTAAGGCTATATACAACATAATTTGCGTCTGTTAAATACCAAATAGTGTTTAGTCATTGTGAATTAATAATTTAAATATTTAAAAATATATTTTGCATAAAGATAAATATTTGATATCTATAATTAAATATTCACAGAATGTATTTTAAGAAAAATATAAAATTTTATATTTTTTATATTGTTTGTTTTTTGTTTTTGGGGTTTTTTTTTTTTTATGAATTTTGAGTTTTTTTAATTTTTTATTTTTTAATGATAAAATCATATAACATTTTTAATATATATATACATATATTAGATCATGGAGGGGATGATATTATTTTTAAAAAAATCATGAAACTTAGTTGGACTACCAACAAGGTAAGCTAATTATTTTTTTAAATTAAATTTATGAAATTCAAAAAGTTTAATTGAATTAAAAAATAAAAAATTAAAAAAACTCAAAATTCATAAAAAAAAAAAAACCCCAAAAACAAAAAACAAACAATATAAAAAATATATTATAAAATATTTTTTTAAACATTAAAAATTAATAACTCGTTGGAAGCCGAAAAAGGTTCACTATAATTTTTTATATTTAATTCACAATTAGTTAAATGAAATTAAAAAGTCAAATGAGACATGTTGAGCTTCCAACAGGTATATTATAATTTTTTCAAATTATTTAATTCAAATCTCATTGAACAACCAACGCATTGTCAGTTTTGGTTAACTTGTCAGGTATTTTGTCGATTTAAAAGCTTTTGAATTATTTTAATTGTCATACGGTGTCGGAAGCTCATTAAGGAGATTTCATAACTCTTTTTTCTCTTGATGTGACTAGTTTTTGTCTCATTGAGAGTTTCTTAACTTTCATTATAAATACATAATTGAAACTCACGATACCAATGAAATTTTTACTTATTTATCTGAATTGAACATATCTTTCTCAAAAATCAAGTGTGTCTAATCCTTTACTCATTATCTTAGCGGTTTCCACAATATCATGAAGTCTTGTAAATTTAATACTAAAATCCAATTCGAACGAAGGGAACGTATTTGGACATCTTCCACCTTTTGTTGTCTTTCATCCTCTTCCTTCTCTAATATTTCCATGGCGATAGGGTCTTGTTGTGACCACCACTGAAAGATTGTAACTTAACCTTTCAATCGGTTTCTATCTAAATTTGTTGCTAGATGCATCTGAAACTGACTTCTTGCTTCCTGCTGCTTGGTCAAACCCCGGCTACAATAACTCCTCATCTTTCAGATAAGCTTCATCCTCATGGTAATAACAAACTCCAACTTCATCTTGTATGCTCCAATTTGTTCTATCTCTGAATTTTTACCTTTTATGCAAGTGTCGTCTCAAGATTTGTTCTTCTTTCTATAAGTATAAGTTTCTTTTCTCTCAATTTGCTTAATCTTCCCCTTGAATTCTAGAGATCGATGGATTGAGCCTCACGGTTGATGGCAATCGGTCTGATTTAAGGAAAAGCTTAAATAATCTTTTGAAGACAACCTCTAATTTCTAACTTGAAAAACCAAGTCGAATAAACTTTCTTATCTAATCCCATTTCAAATTCTGGATTAATATCATACGAACACCCTAAGCTCTCACAAGTGCATAATGCACAATTCAAATGAGAATTTCTTCGGACTTTGATTTCTTAGGTCAATGTAATCGACTTATCTAACTGCTAATCACTTTATCAATGATATACATGCAAAGTTTTGTCCATTACCTCACTTTACGATGGTTTGAAACACCAGCAGTAAGATCAATTTTGGACCATAACTTCTCTGACTTTTAACCATTTCAAGTAACCTATCGATTGATCGATATTGTCTCATTACTTTCATATCAATTATGCTTACTGCTATTATTTGAACATGTATTTACTATGCTTGTAATGTCGATGATCTTTCTTCTTATTTATTTGTGTTCCCATTTTCTCTAAATTAATAATTCTTTTTTGCCTTCAACTGAGATCTCTAAAAATGATTGAATTAGAAGTTGCAAAAAGCGAGAAACTAAGTTAAATAATCTACAAGAGCATTTCCTTTACGAAAGGAGTGTTGTATTCTTGTTGTCATATTCCTCTGAGCAAGTTAATGTAGTTCACTTCCATACCCACCTCCATGGAACATCCCACTTCCCTTCAATGAAAGTGACCAAAGAAGCTAGAGAATCTGGATTTCAATAATGATATTAGAAAGATTGTTATTGTAACAAAGAATTTCCAATCCTTCCCTAATAGCTCTTGCCTGCAACCAAGCTAGTAGTTAGTATCATTTTTATTTCCTTAGCTATCAATAAATTCCCCTCCCTATTGCGATACAAAAGCTTATGACGAGGCCCATGATTCCTTTTAGATGCATCATCGGTATTGCAGTATTACGCTTGAGTCATCCCACGGGAGGTGGTTCCCATCTCACCAATAAACTACTTGAATTGTGGCAGAAGTATCCTTCCGGGCGACCACCATAGTAGACGGAAACTATTGAGATCTCCCTCCCAATTAAATCTCAACAGTAGTTTAGAAATATTATCATTGATCTCCCGGATCACTTTTCTAACGAGAATATGATCCTCCATGAACTTTGTATTTCTTTTTTCCATACAAACCACAAAATTATTAAAGGGACAGCTTGATAGATGAGTTTTAATCTTGTATTTCCCTTGTCTATCCATCACTTTTCTGATGCTTAACTTGGATGAAAGGACAAGATAATATAACGCTCTTGTAAAATGCTCCACACACATTTCACTTTCCCTCCTAAAAATAGGTGCTCTATAATTTTCACTACGGATTAGAGACAACATACGCAATCGAGGGAGAGGTATTAGGATTCCATAAATTCATTTTAGGCTGGAGTCGTGTCTTACGTGTCCAGCACCTCCCGGGCTAGAAAGAGAATTTGAAGGTACCCCTTTTACCCATAGCTGCTGAAAATCAACATTTATTTCCTTTTGCCCTAAGGATCTCATGCACTCTTCACACTAAACTTCTCATTACTTGTTTTAGTCCACCAAGGCTTATCTCATTTACAACTATACGCACCTTACTCAAATTAGCTTTGACATGATTAGCAACGTAATGCAGGATATAATAGCTCATAGTTTCATAATCTCATCCTTCTTCGAGGATAAGAACATGCCTATGTCTCCTAATGGGTGTGAGGTTTGCACTGCAATCGGATCTTGATGAAGGGACAGATTTGATCAGTTTTCATACCATATAGTCGATGTGCTCCTTTTGGTTCTACCAAATATCTTGTTCAATGGTGTCCTGTTTAAGCATATTCTTCCACGCTTGAGAACCCCTTTCCAACCAACAGAGTAAGTTTGTTTTGGTATTTGTTCCATAAGAATTTGGACCGCAAGAATATTTTGTATCCTAAATCTCCTGAGTAATTTAGCATACATGGCACTGATACATCAAGCATTGCTCTAAAATTCAATCCCCCCTCTTGCTTGGGAAAACATACTTTCATCCATGAAGCCCAATGTTTACTTCTACTGACTCCTTGTTACTCCCGGAAGAATTTTGAAAATATCCAATTAGTTCCTTTATAACACGTTTAGGGGTGTTATAGCGAGATAGTATATAAAGAGCTGGAACACTGCAGCAGGACACTTTCCAATGTACCTCTTTTCCACCATAGTAAAGCATCTTTCCCTTCCATGATTGCGATTTTCCTTTCACCTTGTCTAATAACTCTGAATAATGTTCTTTTCTCTTTTGAGAAGTCGTAATATTTTCACAACAAACATATTTTAGTGTAAAAATTTTACTCACAGAATTTAGCATAAGGTGTATAAAATGATCTCAAGTTACTCTCTTTTATGGGTGAACAATGTAACTTCTAACTTCTAACTTCTCTACATTCAAGATTTTCGTACATCTCCATCCTTCGGTATGACCTTTTTTATTTACAATGTTTCATCCCAGAAATGCGATATCGCATTAAGGTCCAACTAGATCGATTGATTGTGAGCTTATTTTAGGGGACGGCACTCCTAGATGGAATTTATTGTATTTCTAAGGAATCAAACCCCATAACTCTAGTTTGATGAAGTAATCCCAACCATTCAATGCTTTCGTATTAATTTAATATGACTTAACTCTGCTATTTCAAGTTTCATAATATGTTAGCTCACGATACCATAAAGAAAACTTGGAAATTATAGAAAATAATTATACCTTACTTCTAGGATGGAGTTGTGTGTTACCACTATCAATTAAATTTAATTTTTTTTTATTAAATCAGTTTGTGGAATCTTGTAATATTTTTCATAATAAATTAACATTTTATGGTAAAAATTTTCATTCTCAAATTGCTTGTTGCATAAAAAGCAGACTCATATGAGGAAATGGTAAGTGTATGTGCACCCGTTAGCTTTGAAAAATATTATGTATATATACGTACGAAGATTTTATATTAATTTATGCACCCTTAAATATAAAATTGTATATGGTGTACTAGTTTGATGAGTATTTTGCATTTTTCAATTTTTTTCATTAAAAATGCGATAAATATTTGTATGAGTTTCAAACTAGGAACTTCAACGTGTAAAGTGAATTTCGGGACAGAGTAACTTCAAACCATACGTAATTGTGTTATCTGTTTACGTTCAATTTATATTTATTAGTAGCATCAATTTTTTGTATTTAACATATTTTCGATTAAGCCGAGGCGTTGATATTACGTGAAGCCTCCATTAACATGCATGCCTTTTAGTGGTACCCCTGTTGTTGACACCCAATTTTGATTCTCCGTACTTAAAATTACCTTCTCCGGACTTTTTGGTAATTAAATAGTAAAAATATATTTCTATACATTTTTAAAAATTTAAATTTATAAATTCAAGATTTTAATTTTGCTAAGGCTCTATGTGATCTTGATGCAATTATAAATCCTTTAATAATAGAATTTATAATTGTTTAATTTTAAAATGTCTTATTATATTTTTAATATTACAATTTTAATTCTTTACAACAATATATTTCTTTCAACTTCCATTATATTTTATTATATTTTGGATATATGATCTTGAGATAAAAATGATATAGTATTGCCTATATAAAGAAGGTCTTTCACTCTCTCATTTTGTGACAATTTCACACTACCTTACGTTCATCTCTTCTTTTCTCTACATTCTTCATATTTTTCTTTTTATTTTTTTTGGAAAGACTAGAAAAATATTTTCTTCTCTCTATTTTCTTAAACTATTGTCTTTATTTTTTTTATATGAATTTATCTTTATATTTGTTCATACATTATCTTTTCATTTAGTCATGCATTTATCTTTATATTTATTCATATTATTTTACAATTATTCATGCATACATTGTCTTTATATTTATATATTCATACATTGTCTTTATATTTTTAATGCATTTTTTTTATTCATGCATTATCTTTATATTTATTCATGTATTTATTTTTATATTTATTCATGCATTTGTCTTTTTATAATTATTTATATATTAGTCTTTATATTTATTCATATTTTGCCTTTATATTTATTCATGCATTTGTCTTTATATTTATTCTTACATTATTTTACATTTATTTGTGTATTTTATTGTTTTCATACATTGTCTTCATATTTATTCATGCATTCGACTTTACATTAATTCATGTATTTGCCTTTATATTTATTTCATGCATTTATTTTTATATTAACCATGCACTTGTCTTAATATTTATTCATGCATGTACGTTTACTTTTATTTATACATTATCTTTATATTTTCATACATATCATCTCTACATTTTAAAAAACTTTTTCTCTTGTTATCTTTTACACTTGAAAGCATTTTGTTTTACTTTTTGTCAATACCATACATCATACTACATGTTTATTTTATTTAATTTTTTCTCTACACATATTACTTTTTTCTCCTATATTTTCACTACATTGTGTATATATCATATTTATATTTTTTTAGATAAATTTTAATTTTTTAGATTTTTATATTCTTCTTACCTACATCATTACATATATATTTTTTACATTGCACATACTACGAATTCGGAATCAAAATAAGTCATAACAAATTGATAAATACAGAAATAGGCCCCTTTTTTAAAAGTTACCAAAATAAGCTTGACCGAACTAATCTTTCTTTTTTAAACGAGTAGGCCGTGAAAAGTCCATATAACGAACTAAATTAGTTCAATATCGTCATCTTCCCCAATCCCCACTTTCATTTTTTGTTTTTGACTCCCAACCTTACAACCCGAGATGTGCCTCACCCTGTCAGGCCCTACCCCAACCTAAATCTTCCTATTCCCCATCGAGCAAACGGTAAGGTCTTCATCAATGGTCCCCCTCTCTCATTTTTTTCTTAAAGTCTATTAAAAAGTTTACATATCTCGGCCAGCCCCCACCCCCACTCCTAGTATAAACATCAAAATAATTTTTGTAGATTTATTGAAAAATTCTAGATTGAAAAGGTGAAAGGAACAAGTCTAGATTCAAAATTTTAAAAACTAAAAAAATAACAAAAAAGTTAATAAATTTCTTGCATCAAGTCATTAAGGTTGAATGTTGAAAATCAAACAGTATTAATTATTTAATATAATACGAAATAAACTTTGAGATTGTATGTTTAATTTGAAAAAATTTAATTGTAGGATTTTTATTTAAAATTTGAATTATTCATGAATATTTCTCCCGTAATTTATTGCCCTTGTGATAAATGAGGTTGGATGCTTTGTCAGATAAAAGCAGTTATCAAAATGAAGCTGCGGACTAATTTAGTTAGATTGCTTACTCTTTTTTAACACCGGATCGGACACGCGTGGCTCTTTCTGCGGACTAATTAGTCGATATATCTGTCATCTTCCTACGTCCACCTCCATTTTTGTTTATTGAACTTCAACTCCTGACAATCTGCCCCACCCTACCTGCCACTGCACGTCCCGTCTTCATTATTACGTCCAAACACGGGTAAGGTCTTCATCAATGGTTCCTCTCTCTTTTTTTTTAAATGTTTGTTAAAAAATTTACGGAGCCTAGCCCGCCCCCACCCCTACTCCACCCTCGCATTTTTAACTCTTTTTATCGATTTCACTAAGTATTAACAAATAATTTTTGTAGATTTATTAAAAAATTCTAGATTAAAGGTGAAGGAACAAGTCTAGATTCGAAAATTTTAAAAATTAACACTTGAAATTATTTTTTCTTAACTTATTTTTAATTGAATGTAATATAAATTACTCTTTATTTATGTGTAGTATTATTTAATATAATACGAAATATGAACTTTGAATTGTATGTTTAATTTGAAATTTCATAATTTAAAAAAAATAATACGAAATATGAACTTTGAATTGTATGTTTAATTTGAAAAATTTTGAACTATAGGATTTTTATTTGAAATTTGAATTATTCATTATGGATATTCCACTCCCCATAATTTATTGCCCTTGTGATAAAAATAAGGTTGGATATTGTCCGATAAAAACTAACTTATAATTAGCACTTTTCACACTCATCTTTTTATAGATTGAAGAACGAAATCTTTCTTAGCGAACATTAAGTGGATACTTAACATTGCATTTGGGTGGACAATTGTAATGTACGAAACTTTCGTCATGAATAATTTCACCATCCCAATAAGTTAAAACTCTAATTATCTTCAGAAGGCATTTTCGTGAGAAGAATGAAGATATGAGAGATGAATTTAGCTATGAATGAATATATGAATGTGGCAAGTTTGATCATTAAATAGAGAGCTGGGGAGGGG
>JACEIK010012526.1:0-12990 GCA_018107945.1 Datura stramonium | reverse complement strand
TTCCTACAATTTACATGAGAATGTATAAACATTGTTGGATAAACAAGGCAAAAACGATGCATTTGAGTATCACTTGGGCATATAAATATGCCCCAGATCAAGGTCTCCCCAAATGTAGTCACTGGTATGTTACAAGTTTTCCATCTTGATGTATATGCTTTGTTAGATCCAGGGGCTACCTTGTATTTTGTGATTCCTTACGTGGCTAGTAGTTTTGTAGTCAGTCCCGATATCTTGTCAGAACGCTTGTCAGTCTCTACTCCAGTAGGTGATTCAGTTGTAGCTAGACGGGTGTATAGAAGTTGCCCGGTCACAGTCCTTCAGAAAGTCACCTCAGGAAATCTAGTAGAGTTAGCCATGACCGATTTTGATGTTATCTTCGACATGGATTGGCTATTTGTATTTTATGCAAACTCGATAAGAGGCATATGGTAATCCCAACTACCCTTGAAGTCTATCACACATGCTCTCAACATGTCCTCGAGAGTCTGAATTTTCCTCTTCTCTTTACCATTCGTTTATGGGTGAAATGTTGTACTGAGCTTAACTTGAGTACCCAATCCTTTTTTAAACAATCTCCAAAACTAAGAGGTACACTGAGTACTGATATGATGGACAAGGGCACTCCATGCAACCGAACTAGCTCTCGGATATATAGTTTGGCATAATCTTCCGCTGAATCAGTGGTTTGACCAGTAGAAAATGAGCGGCTTTGGTCAACCTGTCTACAACAATAGAAATGGAGTCATATTGCCGACTAGTGCGAGGCAACCCTATGATAAAGTCCATATTGATTTCTTCGCACTTCCAAGTAGTAATACCAATATCCTGGAGCACACCTCCCAGCTTTTGATGCTCAACCTTCACTTGCTGACAGTTTGGGCACTTAGCTATAAATTCTGCGATGTCTTTCTTCATGCCATTACTCCAATAGACTTCCTGTAAGTCACAATACATCTTGGTGGCACCTGGATGTATTGAATACTTGGAATTGTGAGCCTCGCGCAACATCCAATTTCTCAAATCATCAACGTCTGGAACACACAAGTGACCCTTATATCGAAGCACACCATCTCCCCTTTTGGAGAAGACCTCTACCTTTTGATTCTATATGGCTTCCTTTAACTTTACCAAAATAGGGTCCTTGTCTTTCCTAGCTTTTACATCAGTCAGAAAGGACGATTCTGATCCATTCTGAATGATAACACCTCAATCAATCGAGTCAACGAAACAAACTCCCAACCTTGCAAGTCGATGCACATCCTTCACCAGCTCCTTTCTCTCCTCATCCACATGGGGACACACTCTCCATAAAGAGTCTACTAAGTGCGTCTTCTACTATATTAGCCTTTCCCGGATGGTAAAGGACACTTATGTCATAATCTTTAATTAGCTCCAACCACCTCCTTTTCCATAGATTTAGATCCTTCGGTGTAAACACGTATTGTAAACTCTTGTGTTCCATAAACACATCTACATGGACCCCATACATATAGTGTCTCCATATCTTCAAGGCGAATACCACTGCCGCCAATTCAAGATCATGGGTTGGGTAATTCTTCTTATGACTTTCAATTGTCTGGAAGCATATGCTATAACCTTACCATGCTGCATTAATACACAAAAAAGGTCGACTCTAGAAGCATCATAATACACCGCAAACCCATCAGTACCCTCTGGTAAAATTAACACTGGTGCTGAGGTAAGTCGAGTCTTCAACTCCCGAAAGCTCCTCTCACAAGCATCCAACCATTGGAATTCCACTTTCTTTTTGGTATATTTAGTCAATGGCACTGCAATAGATGAAAATCCCTCAAAAAATCTCTGATAATAACTAGCTAAGCCCAAGAAAATCCTAATGTCTGAAGGATTTACCGGTCTAGGCCAATTCTTCACCGCTTCTATTTTCTGAGAGTCTACCTTTATGCCCTTACTTGACACCACATGGCCCAAAAATGCCACCGATTTCAACCGAAACTCGCACTTACTGAATTTGGCATATAGTTGGCGATCCTTGAGAGTCTGTGGCACCACCCTCTAATGAGCGACATGCTCCTCCTTGCTCCGAGAATATATCAAGATGTTACCAATAAACACGATCACAAACATATCCATGTATGGCTTGAACACCCTATTCATCAAGTCCATAAAATATGCAGGAGCATTTGTTAGTCCAAAAGACATAACTACAAACTCATAATGACCATACCGTGTCCATAAGGTTGTCTTCGATATGTCACTCTCCCGAACCCTGAGTTGATGGTATCCAAACCTGAGTTCTATGTTCAAAAGACACTTGGAACCATGAAGTTGGTCAAACAAATCATCAATCCTGGGTAGAGGATACCTGTTCCTAATGGTGACCTTGTTCAATTGCCGATAATCAATACACACACGAAGAGAACCATATTTCTTTCAGACAAAAAGAAATAGTGCACCCCATGGGGATTTGCTCAGTCTAATGAAACCCTTCTCCAAAAGATCCTTCAATTGCTCCTTCAACTCCTTTTACACAACTGGGGCCATTCTGTAAGGAGGAATAGATATAGGCTACGTATCGGGAAGAAGGTCAATACAAAAATCAATCTCTCGCTCGGGAGGGATTCCTGGTAAATCATCTGGGAAGACTTATGGATACTCGCATACTACTGGGACTGACTGGATAGTCGGGGTTTCGGATGTAGCATCCCTAACCCTAAATAAATGGTACACGCAACCCTTGGAGATCATCTTTCTGGCCCTAAGGTAGGAAATGAAATGACTTATAGGAACAACTGAACTACCCTTCTATTCTAAGACTTGCTAACCCAGAAATCTGAACTCTAGTACCCGGGTTATACAATTAATAACAGCTACCATTCCATCATTCAGATGGCTCCGTTTGAGGCTCTTTATGGGCGGAGATGTAGATCGCCTATAGGTTGGTTTTATGTTAGTGAAGCTGTGGTGATAGGACTAGATTCAGTCCATGAGGCCATGGAGAAAGTTCAACTAATACGAGATAGGTTGAAAATGGCTCAAAGTCAGCAAAAGTCCTATGCCAATGTAAGGAGGAGGGAACTTGAGTTTGATGTGGATGATTGGGTGTTTCTGAAGGTGTCTCCCATGAAGGGAGTGACGAGGTTTGGAAATAAAGGAAAACTCAGTCCTCGTTATGTTGGCCCCTACCGAATTGTGAAATGGGTTGACAAGGTGGCATATGAATTGGAGTTGCCTTTAGAATTAGGTTATGTGCATCATGTTTTTCATGTATTGCTCTTAAAGAAGTGTTTGGGTGATCCAGCACTAGTTGTCCCGGCGAGCAGTGTCGGTGTGGAAGAAAACCTTAGTTATGAGGAGGTTCTTGTGGAAATACTAGATTGGCAGGATTGAAGGCTAAGAAACAAGGAAGTAGCCTTAGTTAAAGTTTTATGGAGGAATCGGCATATGGAGGGAGCTATGTGGGAAGCCAAGGCAGATATGATGGCTAGATACCCACATTTATTCCCTTCCGACATAGTTCCATCTTGAGGTATTAGTTTTGCGCTAAAACTTTATTCAGTTTCATGTTCAGTTCATGTGCCCTAGTTTCTTTCATGTATATGGATATATGTATGATTCATGAATTCAATTCAGTCGTGTAGTTTAAATCAGAGTTAGTCATTCCATCAGTTTTCAGCTTGTACAATGAGTAATTGAGTCTGATGACTGCATTTCTCTATTTCCTGTATGTTTTCCCACATTCAAGGATGAATGTTCCCAACGGGGAGATATTGTAATACCCCGAAAGTGCCCAAGACTATACCCAAAATTTAGAAATAAAAAGTAGTAGAAATCTAGAAAGCCTTCTTAGAACGGGTCATGGTACGAGTCGTGGGTGCCACTAACGACCCGTAGGATGTGTCCGTTATGAGGTACTGTAGGTTCTGAGTTGGAAGTAACGGGTCTAGAGACGACCCTTTGTTTAATGTAATGATTCATTGGATGGGTCATTGTGAGGCTGGTCCTTGTTCATGGAGGAAGTAACGAGTCGTAGCACGACCCATTACAGGGAACAATGGGCCGTGGTCAGCAGTCGTTTAAAGGGATCCCAGGTTAAGGCAGTGGTGACGATGACTAGCATCAACGACTCATTTGAGCTAGCAACAACTCGTCCTATCCGGTCGTGATGAGGGATCAGAGACCTGGATTTAGGGAGTAGTAGCGAGTGGTAGAAACGGGCCGTAGAAGCTAACAACAGATCGTTCTAACGTTCGTTGTCACTAGCAGTTCAATTTTTTCAGGATTTTCATTAAGGGTATTTTTGTAATTCCTAAGTCCTAGGGTCCTAAACTACGTCATTTTAAGATCAAAATAGGAAGCTTTATGAGGGGTAAGTTCATTTTAGGCTCATTCATATTAAAGCATGAAAGTTAAAGGCTTAGAAGGTGATCAAGCTTAGGTTTTCTACAAGTTTCTCTTCAATTCTTCTTTGGGCAATTTGAAAAGTGGTAGAATCAGATCCTATCAGGTATGCAGGGTTATGAATAGGTGAATTTGTTCACACCCATTCCAAATCCCTCTCTAATTCATGAAAATCTATATGTTGATCCTATGGGGTTTTAACCCAATGCATGAATTTTCCTAATTTTCTACATGGGTATGATCTAAATATGTTTCTACAATTGAATTATGATACATGGACAAGTTTATATTGTTTTCAATTATAATCATGTTTTCAAGATTTATAAATTAAAATGTCCAATTATGAGAAGTTCATGAAAGTTGAGATTTATGATGAATGTTCAAGTATGATGAGATATTATTGATGACAAGCATGTTTTCAAGTTACCCATGTTTATGATCATGTTTTCAAGGGAATTAAGTATTTTCAAGCATGAGTAAAGTATTAGGAAATGCCCATATATTCAAGTATGATTTATGATTTTACAAGTTAGCTAAGCACATGGTTTTGGAGTTAAGACTCCCAATTTTGTTCACCTTGTGGTATGGTTTAAGCTAAAGCTCCTCATATATGATATCAGATTCGATATGTATTTGATTATTCAGCTTCGTCAATAGACGACGATAAGCTTCATTGAAAAACGATGGAGAGCATATGCATGCATTTGGGAGTTGTGTTTAAGCATCGAGTAGGCTAAGGGTCGGTCAACCCTATTCCTCAGAACTACGCACCAACATAGGTTTACATATCATATACACTTTGGGACCTCCCTTGTGAGTTATCCCCTGGCCCGAATGGGCCTTGAGCTTGATATCGATATCATGGTATCATCCTTAGCCCTGACAAGGCTTTGGACGGCTTTACCCTCTTGAGTGTGATAGTTGGGACCACGTAAGCTCTACCATTGTTTCTCATGATTTCATTTATGCATGTTTATCATTCATGATATCTATATATGTTCTAAAGCAGGTTTGACCCAATGTTCAGTTTTACTTATGATTATCATATTTTAGCTTTAGGTAAATCGATTCAGTTATGATGTTATGTTATGTTCTAATCATGATTTCAGAAAATGGCATGCAAGCCCTACTCTCAAATTCTTATCTTGATTGCATTTTACATTATGCATGTTTTAAATGATTTTACTAAATTAAGTGGTTTTACTTACCTTGCTTACTTGGTATATTCCACGTACTGACCGCATACTCTATGTTGTATTATTTTATAATGCAGGCTCCGATCTTTAGACTCAGCCCCACCACTAGCCAGCTTTTAGAGTTAGCATCTAGTCGCTATTGGTGAGTCCTCATCTCCCCAGGGCCATTTGTTATCAGATACCTTTGTACGTTCAATTTTCATACTTGTCGGGTTAGTTGGAGGTGTTGTCTGATCAACCCATCAGATATGTTAGAGGTTTTCATACATTGCATAGTAATTAGCTTGTTATATAGTATGTGAATTCCGGTTTGAGATTTTGTTATGATTAGACTTCTATCATGTTCATTATGCTAAGTCTTTTGCTTGATTCATTGAGTTAGATATATGTTCATGTCATGGATCGACTTGGAGTCTCTCGGAGCTCCTTTTCCCGTGTCTTGATCCGGGCCCATGTTCGGGTCGTGAAAATTAATGGATGAGAATCATAGTTTAGAAAATTTGAAAACATTATTTATAATTTAAAACATTGTAAAATTTACCCATTAATCATAATTCATCGTTTAAAACATGCTTTGATCATAACTATGATTAAAACTTAGGAATTCATGCATTGGGTAAAAACCCCATGGAATCATCAATTGGAACATCATGAATTAAGAGGGAATTGGGCATGGGTATGGACAACTGCACCAATCATAGCCTTACATACCTGAAGAGATATGATTTTTACCACTTCCTTGATTGCCCAAAGGGAATTGAGGAAGGACTTTGAAGAAAACTAGACTTGATCACCTCTCCAACCCTTATGCTTGCATGCATGAATTAGGATAGGCTTAGAATGACTTAACCCTTCTTAAAACACACTATTTCGAGCTTAAAATGACGTAGTTTAGGACCCTAGGGATTAAGATTAACGAAAATACCCTTAATGAATTTCCTAAAAAACTGCTCTGCCAGTGGCAATGGTCGGCACAATGGACCGTTGCTAGCTCCCACGGTCCATTACTACCCCTCGTCATCTCATCCCCGATTCAGATCTCAGATCCCTAATCACAACCGGACAGGACGAGTCATTACAAGCTCCAACGACTCATTGCTGCCAGTCGTCGTCACCACTGCCCTAACCTGGGATTCCTCTCAACGGATACTGACAACGGCTCATTATTTCCAACAACGGATTATTCCACGACTCATTACTTCCTCCCCGATCAAGACCCACCTTACAATGAATACATTCAATAACTCATTGCCATGTACAATAGGTCGTCTTAAGGCTCATTATTTCCCAGCCAATTTTGCAGCTTCTCACCACGGGAACCTTCCACGGGTTGTTAGTCCCACCAATGGTATGTTCAATGAGTCATTATGAGTAGATTTTCAGATTTTTCTTCCAGTTTTCATTTCAACTCTCGAGTCTAGTCTTAGGCACTTCTGGGGTATTACAATATCTCCCCTTTGGGAACATTCATCCTCGAATGTGGGAAAACATACTAAAAAATAGAGAAATGCAATCATCATCCTCAAACACTGAACATATATGTTGAAAACTGATGGAGTGACTGACTCCGAATAGAACTACATGATGGAACTGAATTCCTAAATCACACATACATCCATTTACATGAAAGAAACTGGGATACAAGAGCTCAAGATGAAACTAAATACAGTACTAAAGAGGAAACTGATACCTCAAGCTGAAACTGAGTCGGAAGGGAGTAGATGTGGTATTTAGCCATCACATCTACTTCGGCTTCCCACGTAGCTCCCTCAACATGCCGATTCCTCCATAAAACCATATGTGAAGCTACTTCTTTGTTTCTTAGCTTACGAACTTGATGATCCAGTATCTCCACCGAAACCTCTTCATAACCAAGGCTTTCTTTCACACCGACACTGTCCACCGGAATAACCAGAGCTGGATTACCCAAACATTTCTTTAGGAGTGCACATGGAAAACTGGATGGACTGAAATTAATTTCGAGGGAAACTCTAATTCATATGATACTTTTCCAACCCGTTTCACAATCCGGTATGGGCCAACATAACGAGGACTGAGTTTCCCTTTCTTTTCGAACCTCATCATTCCCTTCATGGGAGACACCTTTAGAAACACCCAATCATCGACTTCAAACTCATGTTCTCTCCTTCTCACATCCACATAGGACTTTTGGCGACCCTAAGCTAGTTTCAACCTGTCCTTTATGAGCTGAACTTTCTCCATGGCGTCATGGACTGAATCTGGACCTATCATCTCAGCTTCACCAACTTCAAACCAATCAATAGGAGACCTACATATCTGCCTATAGAGAGCCTCAAATAGAGCCATCTGAATACTAGAATGGTAGCTGTTGTTATATGCAAACTCAACGAGAGGCAAATGGTCATCCCAACTACCCTTGAACTCAATCACACATGCTCTCAAGATGTCCTTGAGAGTCTAAATAGTCTGCCCCGCCTGACCATCCATTTGCGGGTGAAATTTTGTAATGAGCTTGACATGAGTACCAAGTCCATTTTGAAAAGATCTCCAAAATTGGGAGGTAAACTGAGTACCTCTATTCAATATGAAGGAAAGTACACTCCATGCAACCACAATAGCTCCCGAATGTACAATTTAGCATAATCCTCCGCTGAATCGGTAGTTTTGACTGGTAGAAAATGAGTTGCTTTAGTCAACCTGTCCACGACCACCCAAATGGAGTTGTACTGTCGACGAGTGCGAGGCAACCCTGTGATGAAGTCCATACTGATCTCCTCCCACTTCAAAGTAGGAATACTGATGTCTTGAAGCACATCTCCCGATCTTCGATGCTCCGCTTTCACTTGTTGACAATTCGGACACTTAGCCACAATTCTGCAATATCCTTCTTCATGCCATTCCATCAATCAATTTTCCGTAGGTCACGATACATCTTGGTGGCACCTGGATTTATGGAATATTTGGAACTATGAGCCTCGTGCAACATCCGATCTCTAAAATCATCAACATCTAAAACACACGGATGACCCTGATATCAGAGCACACCATCTCCCCCCTTTGGAGAAGACCTCTACCTTCTGATTTTGAATGACTTCCTTTAAAATCACCAAGATAGGATCCTCGTCTTATCTAGCCTTTACATCAGTCACCAAGGATGACTTTGATCCGTTCTAAACAATAACACCACTATCGGTCGAGTCAACCAAACAAACTCCCAACCATGCAAGCCGATGAACATCCTTCGCCAGCTCCTTCCTCCCCTCATCTACATGGGACACACTCTCCATAGAAAGCCTACTAAGAGTGTCTGCTACCATATTAGCCTTGCATGTATGGTAAAGGACACTCATATCATAATCCTTGAGTAACTCCAACCACCTCTTTTGATAGAGGTTCAAATCATTTTGGGTGAACATGTACTGTAGACTCTTGTAGTTCGTTAACACATCTACATGGACCCCGTACAAATAGTGTCTCCAAATCATCAAGGAAAATACTATTGGCGCCTATTCAAGATCATGAGTCGGGTAATTCCTTGCATGAACCTCAACTTCTTGGAAGCATATAATATAACCTTGCCACACTGCATCAATACATAACCAAGGTCGATCATTGAAGCATCACAATATACCACAAACCTCTCAATACCCTCGGGTAGGGTCAACACCGGTGCTAAGTTGAGTCGAGTCTTCAACTCCTGGAAGCTCCTCTCATAAGTTGCTGACCATTGGAACTTCACTTTCTTTTGGGTCAATTTAGTCAATGGGTGCTGCAATAGATGAGAACCCCTCAACAAACCTTCAATAAAGACTAACTAAGCCCGAGAAATTCCTGATATCCGAAGGATTCACCTATCTAGGCCAATTCTTCACCGCTTCTATCTTTTGAGAGTCCACCTATATACCCTCACTCGACACCACATGACCTAAAAATGCCACCAAGTTCAACCAGAACTTACACTTACTGAATTTAACATACAACTGGTGATCCTTAAGTGTCTGTAGCACCACCCTCAGATGAGTGGCATGCTCCTCCTTGCTCCGAGATTATATGAGGATGTAATCTATGAACACAATCATGAACATTTCCAAGTATGGATTTAACACCCTGTTCATCAAATCAATAAAAGATGCAGGAGCATTCGTTAGCCCAAAAGACATAACCACAAACTCCTATTAACAATATCGAGTCATAAAGGCTGTCTTCGGGATGACACTCTCCCTAACACTGAGTTGATGGTATCTGGATCTGAGATCTATCTTTGAAAAGCACTTAGCACGCTGAAGCTGGTCAAACAAATCACCAATCCTGGGGATATGATACCTTTTCTTGATGGTGACCTTGTTTAATTGTCGATAATCAATGCGTATACGAAGAGACCCATATTTCTTGCAGACAAGGAGAACGGGTGCACTCTATGGGGATTTGCTCGGTTTGATGAATCCCTTGTCTTAAAGGTCTTTCAACTTCTCCTCAACTCCTTTAGATCAGCTGGGGATATTCTATAAGGAGGAATAGATATAGGTTGTGTATTGGGAAGAAGGTCAATACCAAAATAAATCTCCCGCTTGGGAGGGATTCCTGATAAATCATCTGGAAACACCTCTGGATACTCACATACTTTGAGAACTGACTGGATAGTCGGCATCTCGAACGTAGCATCCTCAACCCTAACTAGATGGTACACGCAACCCTTTGAGATCATCTTTCTAGCCTTAAGGTAGGAAATGAAATGACCTACAGGAACAGCTGAACTACCATCCACTCTAAGACTGGCTCACCCAGAAATTTGAACTCTACTACACGAGTTGTAGAATTGACTGAGGCATAGCATGGAAACAACAAATCTATGCTGAGAATAACATCAAAATCGGTCATGGCTAACTCTACTAAATCAGCTGAGGTTACTTTCTAAAGGACTGTGACAGGGCAATTTCTATACACCCATCTAGCTATAACTAAATCACCAACTTGAGTAGAGATTGACAAGGGTTCTGATAAGATTTCGAGACTGACTCCAAAATTACTAGCAATATAGGGTGTCATAAAAGACAAGGTCGTGCCTGGATCTAACAATGCCTATACATCAAGATGGAATACTCATAACATACCAGTGACTACATCCGGGGAGACCTCCTCCTCCTAGAGGGATGCTAGGGCATAGAATATATTTTGGCGTTTTCCGCCACCTATACTAATAGATGCTCCTTGTTGAGTTGGGCGTGCTGGTAGAGCTACTGAGCTGGAAGATGGGCCTCAGCCCCTATTATGACCCTATCTGGCTTCTGGACAATCTCTAAGCATGTGTCCGAGCTTCCTGCACCCGCCAGCACCTGTAGCTGCCAAACACTGCCTTGTGTGTCTCCAGCCACATCAGCTACTCTCTGGAGGGCTGGTCTCTGCAGGTCTGCTTCTTTGACCTCTCGAGCCTGATGCTTGTCCCCTCTGATCGCACCTGGACCTAGATTTCACACTAATAGTCGAAGGCACTGGGGGTGAAGATCTCTTGTGGGACTACTAACGATGCCCACTAGGCCTCTACTGGGAGAATCCGAAGCTCTTAGTCCTGGCCTACTTGGCCTCTCTCTGTCGCTAACTCATTTGTACCATCTCCATCTGCTGGGCATATAGGACTATCTGAGCAAAGTCAATATCTTGAAGAAGTATCGCGGTTCGGCAATCCCTGACCAAGTAGTCCGCTATCCCGTGTACGAACCTGCTCACACAGGCTCTCTGACTCACCATCATCTCAGGTGCATACTTGGACATATGAGTGAAATCCAAGGCATACTCCTGAACTGTCATCTTTCCTTGATTTAGATTCACAAACTCGACCGCTTTGATCTCCCTCATCTTCCGAGGGAAGAACCTCTATAGAAAAGCGACATGGAAATCATCCCAACTGATAGGGCCTGCTCCAACTGCCCTTGTAACACCCCGGAAGTCCTAGAGATTAGACCCTAGAGTTAGAAGAAGTGCAACAGAAAAAGTCAGTAGAAATTTGCTGCAAGACGAGTCAGGGAACGACTCGTTAGGTGACCCCACGAGTCGTGGTTTGACTCGTGAGGGGAGCATCCATGGGAGGTGAGCCGGGCCAGTGGAAATGGATGACCTGACTAGTCGTCTTGCCTGGCAATGACTCGTCAAGTCAGTCGTTAGGAGGGAGAAGCTTTGGTTTTAAGGAAGGTTTCCAGTGTACTTGACGGAAGGACATGATGAGTCTTCAGGTTTGGTGACGAGTCGTCATGTTGGTCGCGGCCTGAAGGTTGAGAAATTCTTGTAGACCTCACGAGAGGACTCAATGAGTCGTTGGGTGATACAACGACTCGTCAAGTGAGTCGTGGCATCAGTTCGGGCAATTTTTCAGATTTTTTTCTCAGGGGCAGTTTGGTAAAATCCCACGCTCCCAGATTTAAAGTGATGTCATTTTGCGTATATTTGGGGACGTTTTTAAGGGTTCTTCTAAACCTAAATCCTTATTCTCTCAATCTTTTTCTTCCTCCTCTCTTCTCAAATATCATAGGGGTTTCACCAAGGTGTTCTTCAAGCTTCAAGGAAGATAATCAAGCGGGATTTTCGTCTACCAGGTATGTGGGACTTCAACAAGGATATTCTTTCATCCTTGTGTCCCAAAATGTCTTCAATAAGAACTTGATTTAATTTATTTAGAAAATCATGATCTAGGTTTTGAATAAATGGGGAATTTCTTCTTTATTCCTTTTCTTAAATGCAATTATTTACTGAAGTTATGGAATTTAGTTGGGATGTTAATTTGATGGGTTGTTTGGAATATGGATCATATTGTTTGGAATGAATGAGGATTATATGTTGATTCATAAATTGGCTTGGGTAATGAATGGATTATGCTTATTGTTCATTTGATATTCGTAGTCATGCATGAAGATGATGAAATTGTGGGAATATAGGTTGAGTATGTATGCATGTAGTATGTTCTTCCTAAATTGATTTTAGTATTGATTGGAAATTGTACATTCCTTTCGTGATTATTGTAGAAACTCATAAACATGATGGAAGTGTGAAAAATATTGCATAATTAACCCTAATGGCTTGATTATGATGTTGATGATAATATGGGATTGATTAGAAGTTGTGGACTTGAGTAATTGAAATAAGTTAGGTGCCCTTACCATGCTTTAGATTTAATTGATTTGGCATAAGAAGATTTCACCTCCATTGTTGAACTATGAAGCTTGGAAGGATTCTATATTATTTTTCCTTACTAAAGTTGTTTTCATAAAAATCTTGGAATCTAAAATGCCCGTGGCTAAGGAGTTCACAAAGGAGTGATTATGACATACGTGTGGAATATTTGTAGACTTAAATAAACGGAGTCATGCATTTTGATAGAGTATGAGTTGGATTCTATAAACCATATATGATCTCATATTGCATGTTGAATGAAATGAAT
>JACEIK010012523.1:13879-30907 GCA_018107945.1 Datura stramonium | reverse complement strand
TTATATAAAATCACATGAAAATGTATAAAGTAACTTAGACAACACGACTAATTTAAGTTATAAAGCGTATCACGGGCATGCTATTTTTGCCCGTGATCAATACCCTCTTTTGAGACAACATGGCCAAGGAAGACACTAATTTTATACAGAATTCACACTTGCTATATTTGGCAAACAACTGGATGTCCCTAAGAGTGTGCAGGACTATTCTCTGATGGTCTGCATGCTCCTCCTCTGTTCTGGAGTAAACCAGAATATCGTCTATAAAGAAAATAACAAACATGTCCAGGCATGTCTTGAATACCTTGTTCATCAAATCCATAAAAGCTACAGGAGCATTGGTTAGTCCAAAAGACATAACAATGAATTTATAGTGACCATACGGAGTTCTGAGGGCTATTTTCGGAATGTCACATTCTCTGAACCTTAGCTAGTGGTATCATTATCTGATATCTATCTTGGAAAAACAACTAGCTACCTAAAGTTGGTCAATCAAGTCATCAATCCTTGGTAGAGGATACCTATTCTTGTCTGTGACATTGTTTAGCTGATGGTAGTCGCTGCATATCTTGAGTGTACCATTTTTTTCCACACGAATAGGATTGGGACACCACATTGAGAGATTTTGGGCCTGATGAAGCCCTTATCTAGAAGGTCTTTCAGCTGTTCCTTCAACTCCTTGAGATCAGCTGGAGCCATTCTATAGGGAGGAATATAGATAGGCTAGGTATTTTGAAGAAGGTCTATGCCGAAGTCTATTTCCTGCTCAGGGGGACTCCAGGAAAGACTTTGGGGAAGACATAAGGAAACTTATGTACAACTGGAACTGACTGAAGTTTTCGGGTCTCGAAATTCCGGGTCTTGAAACTAGAATCTTCGACCCTAACCAGGTGGTAGATGTACCCCTTAATGATCATCTTCCTAGCCTTAAGGTATGAGATGAAACGACCCTTAGGCGCTAAAGTTCTACCCTTCCACTCTAGGACTGGTTCATTAGGAAATTGAAACCTAATGACTCGGGTTCTACATTCAATTGAAGAATAACAAGAATGTAGCCATTCCATGCTAAGGATGAGGTTGAAGTCGACCATATCCAGATCTACTAGATCAACTGAGGTGACTTTATTTAACATTGTGATTGGACAATTTGTATACATTAAGCTAGCTCTAATTGACTCACCAACCGGAGTAGAAATTGAAAATAGATTTAAGAGGATTTCTAGACTAATATAAAATTTGACTACAATGTAAGGAGTCACGAAGGAAAGTGTGGCTCCTGGATTTAGTAAAGAATATACATTAATATGGAAAAGGCGTAACATGCTAGTAACCACATCAAGTGAGTTCTCCTGATCCTGCCGGGAAGATAGAGCATAGAAATGGTTCTGGTGTTGACTGCCACCTGTACCTGAGGTGGTGAACTGCTGGGATGGACGACGTGGCAAAGCTATTGAAGTGGTGGATTGGGCCTTTCCCTATCCTTCTGATGGGTCATCCCTCAATATGTGACCCAGCTGGCCACACCCAAAACAACCACCCCTTCCCAGACGGTACTTCCCTGGATGATTATTGCCACACTTAGGACATGCTGGAAAAGTGCGGCTACTGGAGACATGGCTCTAGGACTAGGAGCTTGATGTCCCACCCCTCTTATCTTTATAGGGCCTAGAAGATAGAGCACTAACTAAGGAAGGTGTTGGAGGCATCTACTACTGCTAGGGGTGATTACCACTGTCTAACCTCTGTTGGGAGTATTCAAACTGACTGGTTCTAGCCCATTTACTCTCCCTCTCTTTCTCCTTCAACTTTTTTGTCTCTACCTACTATGCTTGAATGATGAGACTGAAGAGGACTATGTCTTTAATAAGCATGGAGATCCTGCACTCCTCGACCGGCAGGTTTGAGACTCTATTAATGAATTTGAGCATATGAGCCCTAGGCTCAACAAACATTTCAGGAGCATATCTCGACAGTTGAGTGAACTTCAGTGCATATTCATGTACTGTCATGTTGTTCTGGATCAAGTTCATAAATTTTGCAGGCTTAGCTTCCCTCAACTCCCGGAGAAAGAACCTGTCTAGGAATGTCGTAATGATTTTATCCCATTCCATTAGACCTGCACCATTTGGCCTTCCTTCCTTCCATTGCTTGTAACAAATCTAAGCTACCCCTTTCAGCTGTTAGGCAGCCATATCAGCACTTTCTGTAGAAGTAACACCCATGATTTGGGTGATCTTTTGCACTTCATCAGTGAGCTCCTATGGTTCTTCATCAACCTTAGACCCGTGGAATGTTGGGGGATTCATCTGCATGAAATCCCGGACTCAGGTAGCAGCTTTAGCCATTTTATTGGTTGGTACAATGACCTGCTAATAACCTGATTGGTCATTGCCTGAGCCAGCATCTGAATAGCGGCTCAGAACTCTGCATAGGACACCTGGTTGTTCTAAGGTGTTGTTGGAGCTGGTGGGGCTGACCGGTTAGCATTTTCGATCCTCCTTCCATTTCCCCTTTTTGGAGGCATTGTTAACTGAAAAGGGTAAAGCATAAGTTAGGAGGATAATTTTTTGAGATTAAACTCTATGCACGATAAGAATCATGAATAAAGGGATTATCCTAAAAAGGCCTCATAGCCTGCCCCTCATAAGTGTGGCGTGCTTCACACCTATGAAAAGGACCATACCTTATGTGGCTTTCAGACATCTTAGGATACTCTAAACCTAATGCTCTGATACCAATTTTGTCACGACCTGAGCTCACACCCTAGACGTGACATGGTACATACAGTAAAAAGTGACCCCAAGCAAACCCTAGTAGAGCATATTCTACTAAAACTGATCTATTGAGAATAATCATAAAAGAGCGAAAGATGATAAAGGAAATAATTATTGTTGAATAAATGATAAAATCAAATATAGTGTAAACATCTAGCTGAATTTGTAAATATTGTTTGAAAGCCTTCTAACATGAACTAATGAGTTGTTGGGACAGATCACTAGCTAACTCTAATGTCTAAACTGAGATAATAAAATAAAACTGGAAATGGGACTCTGGCCCTTGGCAGATGAGGACTCACCACAGAAGCTGGGGGGATATCACTAAGAGTATCTAACTGCGTTATTGCGGCTGGATACCTAAGTCTATATCATAAAATTATATAGCATAGAAAGTATGCGCCAGTACTTTTAATATACTAAGAATATAGGAAGGAACTAAAAGATATATAAACTTAGTAATAGGAAGCTACACTGAAATACAATAAAAATAGACCGACATCTGAAGAAACTGAACTGAACTGAAAATCATAACTAAAATGAATTGAACTGTATTGTGTTGTGTTGTGCTATGGTGATAACGCTCAACTCACAATTCCTGAAAAAGTATGAAGTTAACATTGTCAATGAAGAACCAAACAAAGAGGTTGGGGTGGAAGCCAAAGGGAATAGGTTAAGATCTAGACTAATGTCAGTAATTGAACTTGTTGGTGAGTTATTTCCAAATTGGGGGGTTTCAAGAAAACAATATTAAAGCAAAGATTATAACTATGATTTAAATAAAGATTTGCAAAAAACCAAAGTAAGTGTTCCCAATGAGTTTATAACTACTTCGGGTATACACACGTGAACTATCCCAATGCTTACTTTTAGAACTGATAACTAGGGTTCATCCAAATGACTGATTCATCCCTATTGGATTACTATACTCAATTACCGAGTCAGATCTCATAAGCAATTTCAAACTACCTGTTATTAATATGTTCCAAATTTAACTATCTTGCGACCACAACTCAAGTTAATACAATGATTATAATGACCAAGGCTATGTTGTAATTCTCTTTTCCTAATCTCTACTTCTCTAGGTTCAATAAAGTAAAGAATTTGGGTAAGTCCTAACATTGTACACCATTAAGAAATGTTTAAAGATGAAGAGAGTACAATACAAGCATTTAGCATTGGTTTTGAATTACTTTTGTGTAACCCTATTTTGTTAATCCACCATGGTTCCCACAATGCATAGTTGTGGAGGTTTTATCCTCTCATGTTTGTAAGATTATAATTTGCATTCATAGACAAATACATAATTAAATACTTACAGCAATAATTCAAAGAAAATCAGATTTTTATATCAAAGAACAATGTATGATATCAAGAGTTCGATCATAAGAATTTCTCTCCAAAATATGATAAGAATTCACAAATAATATTCTTCACAGGCCTCTCATACTTCACTTCTATGTTCTCTGACTTAAATAAAACATAAAAGCTATTTATACAAACATTAGAAACCTTTTCCTAATCTAACAGGGAAATTTTCATATCTGGCACCGACTAAAATACGATTGAACCTATGACCCATAGCAGGTTTGTATGGGTTGTACCTGCTTCTCTACTTCCTTGGCTACTGTAGATTTGTCCATGTGTTGGTAGGCTGGTACGACTCGTACCACTATCCTACGAGTCATACAATGCATCCATGGTTTGGCCTTGAGAACTTTGACATCTTCTGATGTTTTCCACAAGTGTTGTGGTACGCATCATACCTTCCTCTATGACTCGTACTGCTTGTTGTGTCTGAAGTTCTGCCATGTCTTGAAGAATTACTTTAATCTCACCATGACTCATGGTACGGGTTGTATGTGCATGCTATGATCAATGAGTCCATCTGTACCAAGAGACGGCCTTTGTGCAAATTTCTCTGAACAATTCCATGACTCCGGTTATGGGTCGTACCATCCTGGTAAGGCCCGTACTGAGAGTCGTATGTTGCCTTCCTATTATTTCAACCTTCTGACTTTCGCCATGATTCTCAGTACATCTTGTACAATTAAGGTACAACTCGTACTAAGACTTGTACTTGGTTTATTTTCTGCATTTTTAGGCTTCTTTTGTACATTTTTGCTCCAACACTTATTTTTCCTGAAATCAAAGTAAAAGTGCCTCATATCCATATAAACATACCTAAGTCCATGCACTTTCTCAGTTTTAAGCATCGAAAGTGTTGTAAACTCGCAGCACATCAACACCCTCAACTTAAGACTTTTACATGTCCTCAAGCAAAGAAAACAAAAACTAAACACGATGCTTAACTAGAAAATAAACCAGGATGCTACAACCAACATCAACCAAAACATGCACTATAAACTCAAATAGCTTTTGACATTTTTTCCCGTGAACCAAATTAGCACATGCACATCAAGTAACCACAAAACATGATAAAAAGGATCAAGATATGTCATATAGCTATTAACGGATAGTCAAGTCATCACCAATGCTTTTCACATAGACAATTGGTAGAGTTAAACATAAACCATGTACCCTCATAGAATATGAAGTCCCCCACTCATGGATATTGTAAAATATGACATATGGGACTGAACAAGTAAGACTCTCACTCGCAGAAAGTGTAATACCCCAAAATGCTTAAGAATAGACCTGAAAGTTAAAAGTTGAAAACTGCTTAAAATTGGTGAAAATAGAACATAACGGGCCATTTAATGACTCGTGGTATCAAACCATGGGTCGTTGTATGCAGTCGTGGTGTGGGGAATTTCTGGTGGCAGTGGAGACAACGGGCGATGCAACGACTCATTGCTTGGAACAATGAGTCGTTGTTGGCAGTCGTAGGAGAGGTTGGGCTCAGCAGTTAGGGATACCACGGGTCGTCCAATGAATCATGGTTAGAAGTAACAAACTATGGTTACCGGTCATTGCTTGGTTGCTAGGATTTCCAGTGCATGTGATAGATTAAGACCACGGCTCATTGGAAGAAACCACGAGTCGTGGTGAGGCTTATGGTAAGGAGGTTCAGTTTTTTTGAAGGGGAAAACAACGGTTGACTTGACAACCCATTGGTTGTAAGGACGAGTCGTCCTGTCCATCCGTGGTCTAGCTCTGGAGGCAAGTATCAGCAGTGCAAATGACGGGCCATACAACAGGTCATCAGTCCTTTCAACGACCCATTGGTGCCACCCGTGGGATCAATCTGGACAATTTTCAGGGAAGATTCATTAAGGGCATTTTTGACTTTTTCATGCTAAAGGCCCTAAACTACGTCATTTTATCTTATGAAAGGTGAGTTTTTAGAGGAATAATTATTTATAAGTCCTCATTCATGCATGCAAGAGTATAGAGGGTTGATCAAGGGTGATTCAAGGCTCTTCTCTTTAAATTCTTCCAATTCCTTCTTAGGATTCAAGGGAGATTAAGAATCAATTGTTTTCTAGTATGTAAGGCTATCAATGGGTGTTTGCTTTAACACCCATGCCAATTCTCTACTTTTTCATGAAAATTCTATAAAAATTATGGGGTTTTGAAGTAGATTTATATAAAAATTTATTGATTGTTAATGGGCTTTGTGATTTTTGAACCTTATCGTATTCTATGGGGTTTTGATCAGATTTTGTATATTTAATTATTTAATATGTTATCTATTATTGAATTCTTTTGAAATTTAGCCTAATTATGCATAACCCATGATGAATCTATTTCATGAATTTCAAGTTGTATGCATGATCTACAAGTATGTATGAACTTTATGACTTATGAATTACATTTTGGCCGATTCACGGGCCTTGTTTCATGGCTAGTTCACGTATGTACAAGTATGTTTATGATTATCATGATCTAACTATCGCATGAATTCATGCATGTTATACTATGAGCACTATATATGTTTTAGAAATAGTATCAAACGCCGAGTAGGTTCGGGACTCAGGTTAAGCCCCGAATCTCATAAACTACGTGCCATCGAGGTATGTTGGGACCTTATTTATGACTATCCCTGGCCCAATTGGCCCTTTTCATGGTGATATCACGCCCTTCATGGTTCTACCCTTGGAAAGGTATGAACGGCCTCCCCACTAGGTTTACAGGTTGGACTGCATGTGTGCTCATATGGGGTATGTCAGTTAAGAGAATCTCCCACTGTTCCACATGATTTATGCATGTTATGATTATGTATTTTGGCTCAAGTCATGTTAAGTAAAGCTTTTCTCCTATGAGTATGATTATGTTTGTGTTATGAATGTTTTGAAAACCTTGAGCCTTATGTTATGTTATGATATTTACGATATGAGCATGATGTCGTACTCTTATGATCAATGGGTTTTATATGTTTTAAATGTCTGTTTTACTTACCTTGCATACTCAGTACATTCCACGTGCTGACCGCATACTTTCTATGATGTATCGTTTCATGATACAGGACCCGACTCTCAGGCTCACCCTCCTAAGTAGTTCTTTAGGGATCGCTATCAGCTTATTTGGTGAGTCCTCATGTTCCGAGGGCCATATGTTCAGGCTCTATTGTTCTCTTTCAATTTCAGTATTGTAGGGTTAGTTGGGGTATTGTCCCATTAACCCGTCTTTCATGATTAGAGGTTTTTCAGACTATAAGTTGTAATCAACCATCATGTATGGATCATGTATTGTAATTTCTCCGTTATTATGTCATGATTTCATTTACTTATGTTAAGTATTCTGCTTATGTGGATGAATTAGATGTATGCTCATACCATGAGTTGACTTGGGGTCTCTCAGGGCTCCTTGTCCCGTGTCTATGATCCGGGTGTACGTTCGGGTCGTGAGAAACTTGGTATCATAGCGATAGGTTTGAAGTGTCCTAGGGTGTCTAAAATCTGCATTAAGTAGATTCTTTTTTATGGGTGTGAAGCGCGACAAACTTATGACGAAGAGGCTACGAGATGTTTAGGAAATGTTCCCTTCTTTCATGATTTATGTCGTGTGATGAAAAGTGTTTCCTATCCTTCTAATTCGTGCTATTCACATTTTCAGAATCATTCCTCCATGCTGAGTGAACGCCAGAAGAAATGGTAACGACAATTATCATGAGGGTGCCAATTGTGACGGGCATCAACCAGCCCCACCCGTTCACGAGGAGCACGCACCAGAGCCAGCTTCCTATGCTGAGTTTAGGTCAGCAATTTAGATGCTGGCACAGGTGATGACTGCCCAGGTTCAAAATCAAACAGTGGCGCATTACCCTCAAAATGGGAATGCGGCAGCGTCTAGGGTGAGAGATTTCTTGAGAATGAGCCCTCCTGAGTTCACGAGGATGAATGTCTACGAGGATCCACACGATTTCATAGAGGAGATTCTGAAGATCACCCAGGTTATGGGGGTGAACAATGGGTAGTTTGTTGACTTGGCCTCTTATCAGCTAAAGGGGGTGCCTCACATATGGTTTAAAAAGTGGAGAGATGCCAGGGTAGTGGGTGCAGGCTCGATAGGTTGGGAAGCGTTTCACGCGGCATTTTTTGATTGATTCTTCCCTCGGGAGATGAGGGAGCTCAAGGCGGCCAAGTTTGTTAATTTGAAATACAGTAATATGTCCATTCAGGAGTACGCATTGGAGTTCACCCAATTATCCAAGTATGCTCCAGAGTTGGTGGCGGACCAGAGGGCTGGGGTGAGTCGTTTTGTGCATGGGGTGGCGGATTATTTGGATAAGGATTGTAGGATCTCCATGTTGCATCGGGATATAGACTTTCCCCGCATTGTGTTGCATGCACAGCAAATGGAATCGATCTATCGGAGCCAGAGGGAGGCCAAGAGGGCCAGGACCGACAGCTATGGGACTTCTTAGGTCAGGTCAGGGGGTGGACAGCATCAACAATCCCAGCACAGGTCCATCGCTCTAGCCCCATCATTGATTAGCACGCCATCTAGATTCAGAAGAGATCGGAGGAGCAGAGCTGCAGAGTCGAGAGGCCAAGGTAGCATGCTGGTGAAGCGCACTTTTCCAGTTTGTGCGGGGTGTGGCAAGAAACACCCCGGGAGGTGCTTAGTTGGCTTGGATGTTTGCTTCGGTTGTGGCAAACCTGGACACAGACTTAATGTTACGACCTGAGTTTACCCACTAATCGTAACATGGGACAATAAACCTCGAAAGGCTCCAAGTTGACCCGTGGCATAATCATAGCATACACTTAACATAAGAGATGACTAGCAACGTGAATAAGCGAAAGCTAATAACAAGCATCTAATATAACCCATAATAGAATTTCAACAACACTGAGATACAACGCCGAATCTGTCTAACAAGTCTGAAAGCCTTCTACTAACTGAGGAGTTTCTAGGAAAAGCCCCTAGCTAACTCCCGAATTCTAAAAACTGAAACATAGTAAAAATAAGAACAGAAGCCACGTCCTCAGAAGATGAGGACTCACCACTAGAAGCTAGGAGAAGGAGAAGCGTATCTAGTCATGCGACTGAACCTAGAGAGCTGAATCTATATCATGAAACGATATAGCACAAGAGTCGTGTGGTCAGTACATGGAATGTACTGAGTATGCAGAGAGCGTAAATGAACTAATCATACAAATATACAAAGAAGAAGTAATTTAACCACACATTAATAGTAATATAACTAAAAGGAGATACAACAATCTTATATGAGATCTACATATACATATTAACATAATCTCTTATAGAGACATTCATTAACATAAGATCAACTGATGCGCAACATGTGACAAACGAAAATAATAAAGAGGTACGATGTCGTGACTGATATCAAGAGGGTCCCTGACTGTCCAAGGGAGAGTTCCTGACTGTCAAAGGGAGCGTCCCTGACTATCAAAGGGAAACATTCTCGCTGGGGAGAATCCCTTACTATCAAAGGGAAAGAGATGTTCTGATATAGAGAGTCACTGACGGGCTAGGGATGTTAGTCCTTGACCAACTAAGAAAAAGCATGCATGGCTAGTAGCTAGAGATGTGAGTCTAGGGAAATATTCTTGCTAACGAGAATCCTGACTGACTAGGGAAACATTCTTACTAACAGGAATCCCAACTGACTAGGAAAACATTCTTACTAACCAGAATCTTGACTGACTAATGCTAATCTAAATTGCAACAGCTAATCAGAGACAGAAACCTTTATTAATTTTCATCATACACATTCCTTTTGACAAGATTGGGGCTACTTTATAACAACAACAAGCCCAACAGTTGCAATATCATTCACATCAACATGTAGCATAAGGTCATGCATGATTAATAGATTCTACTCATACTTTATCAAAGATACATGGCTTCATTTATTTCAAAACATACCACAAGCTAACATTTTATAAAATTTGGGAGACTTCGCTCGAAACAATGTGGTAAGCTTATTTTGGAAAGATCATCATTTAAAATTGACATGTGGGCATTAGCCAAAGCTTTGTCACACTTGGATCTAATCAATTCATTTTGAAAGCAACAACATAATCATGGTAGTTTTAGGAATGCGCTTTTCATCATCAACCTCATCATCATTTCACATTTATCATGAAGCACTTCCTTTACGAACTTTTCATCCATGAGCGTTTTAGATTCAAAGATTTAGAAGAAAAACAATTTTAGTAAGGAAAATAATTTAGAATCCTCCCAAGCTTCATAATCTATCGATTAAGTACAACCCAATCATACCCAATCAATTCAATCAAAACATGGCGACAACATATAATTTACTTCAACTGCTCAAGCCCACAACTCCAACTCAACCCAACATATTCGTTAATGTCATAATCAATTCATTAGGGTTAATTATACAATACTCTCAAAATTCCATCATGTTCATGAATTACTACGATAATTAAGGAAGAAATGAACAAACCCCATTGAATACTCAACCCAATTTATGAAGAACATACTACACTCGTACAGTCTCAACCTATATATCATAATTCAAGATAACCCATCAATTAATAACCCAATTAAATTCATAATCGCAGTAGATATTAGCATTTAAGAGGAATAAAGAAGAATTTACCCTTTTTACAAACCCTAGATCATGCTTTTCTAGATTCATCGAAATCGGACATTTAATGAAAATATTTTTAGGACACAAGGATGGGAGAGTATCCTTGTTGAAAGACCCGCATACCTGGTAGGAGAATAATCCACTCAAATTGCACCTTGAATATCTTGAAGAAAATCCTTGAACTTGGGGGAGGGCAGGAAGAAAGGTTTGAGAGAGTATTTTTATAGAATGAGAGATTAGGCTTAGGAAATCCCCTTAAAACATCCCAAATAGTACCCAAAACAATGTCACTTTAAAGTTGGATGCATGGGATTTTACCAAACTGCCCCTGAGAAAACCTAAAAATTTGCCCGAACTGGAACCCACGACCCTCAGGACGAGTCGTTGTGTAATACAACTCATCACTTCCATCCGTTCAATGCACTGGCCATCTTCAAACTTTCAGCTTTTCAAACAACGACCGACAGGACGGGTCGTTGTCACCTATAACGAATCATTATATCCTCCCATCGATTATACTACTTCATTGACTGGTGGCCCAACCACGACTGATATGACGAGTCATTTCTTAGACCAAAGACTCGTTGTATCCTTCTTTTGCCACCACTGGTCCTTCCTTCACCCTCCTACCATGATCAAAACAACGGACCATTACAAGTTCCAACGGCCCGTTGTCACCATCCTTTGCCACCACTAGGGAAACCCGAGGTCCAACCCACGACCGCTTATGACGAATCGTTGTTTGTACCAACAAGTCATTACATGGCCCGTTCCTTCTTAGTAGCCCAGTCTGAGATCTCACCACGACTGCTTCCAACTGGTCGTTGTTTGTCACAACGACTCGTTCCTCCTCCCGTCCTGCAACTTTTTCCCAGCTTTCAGCAAATTTAATTTCTTAACCCCCGGGTCTACTCTTAGGCACTTTTGGGGTATTACACTTAAGGATTACCCCTAAGCCAGATTCGGGGTCGGTGGAGCCCATGTGAAGCAGCCAGTACTCCCTCTCCAGCAGCACGTCCCCCTCAGCAGGGTGCCTCTACTAGTTCATCAGGCGGTCAGCGTCAAAACAGGTTTTATGCTCTAGTGCCACGCTAGGAGCAGGAGGCTTCACCAGATGTGGTCACTGGTATGTTGCAAGTTTTCCATATTGATGTTTATGCCCTATTATATCCAGGAGCTACTTTGTCTTTTGTGACCCCTTATATTGCTACTAGTTTCGGGGTTAGCCTTGAAATCCTATCAGAACCGTTCTCAGTCTCTACTCAAGTCGGTTATCAAGTTGGAGCTAGGTGGGTGTATGGAGGTTGCCCCATTATAGTATTGCATAAGGTCACCTTCACAAAATTAGTAGAGTTATCTATGACTGACTTTGGTATCATTTTGGGCATGGATTGGTTGTTTACATGTTATACTTCAATTAATTGTAGAACCCGTGCGGTGGAATTCTGATTTCCCAGTGAATTAGTTTTGGAGTGGAAAGGAAGTTCAGTTGTACTATCGGTTCGGTTTGCTTCATATCTTAAGGCCAGGAAAATGATTTCTAAGGGTTTCATGTATCACCTAGTTAGGGTTAAGGATGTTTAGTCTGAGACCCCAACTATCGAGTCAGTTCCGGTGGTGTGTGAGTATCCGGAGGTCTTTCCTGATGATTTGCCAGGTATTCCCCCTAAGAGGGAAATTGATTTTGGTATTGAACTCTTACCCAATACGCAGCCTATCTCTATTCCTCTGTACAGAATGGCTCCAACCGAGCTAAAAATGTTAAAGAGCAGTTGAAGGACTTGTTAGATAAGGGTTTCATTAGACCGAGAAAGTCTCCATAGGGTGCACTAGTTTTATTTGTCCGAAAGAAGGATGGATCACGTCGAATGTGCATTGACTATCGGCAATTGAACAAGGTCATCGTCAAGAACAGGAATCCCCTACCCAGGATTGATGATTTGTTTGACCAACTCCAGGGTGCCAGATGTTTCTCGAAGATAGACCTCAGGTCTTGGTATCACCAGCTCAAGGTTCGAGAGTGTGATATCCAAAAGACAGCCTTCTGAACATGGTATGGCCATTATGAGTTCGTAGTTATGTCTTTTGGACTAACAAATGCTCCTGCAACTTTCATAGACTTGATGAACAGGGTGTTCAAGCAATATCTGGACATGTTCTTAATCGTGTTCATCGATAATATCCTTATATACTCTCCAAATGTGGAGGAGATGCCGCTCACTTGAGAGTAGTGCTTCAAACCCTCAAGGATCGTTAGTTGTATTCGAAGTTTAGCAAGTGTGAATTCTGGTTGGGCTTCGTGGCATTTTTGGGACATGTGATATCGAGTAAAGGCATAAGGGTAGACTATTAGAAAATTGAAGCGGTGAAGAGTTGGCCCAGGTCGGTGAATCCTTCGGATATTCGAAGTTTCTTGGGTTTAGTTGGCTACTATCGGAGGTTTGTTGAGGGTTTTTCCTCCATCGTAGCACCTTTAACCAAGTTGACCCAGAAGAAGGTAAAGTTCCAATGGTCGGAGGCTTGTGAGAAAAGCTTCCAAGAGTTGAAGACTCGACTCACTTCAGCACCAGTGTTGACCATACTCGAGGGTACCGATGGTTTCGTGGTGTATTGTGATGCTTTAGAATCGGACTTGGGTGCGTGTTGATGCAGCATGGAAAAGTGATAGCATATGCTCAAGACAGTTGAAAGTCCATGAGAAGAATTACCCAACCCATGATCTTGAGTTGGCTGCAGTGATGTTTGCATTGAAGATATGGCAGAATTACTTGTATGGGGTCCACGTGGATGTATTTACAGACCACAAGAGCTTGCAATATGTGTTCATGCAGAAAGATCTCAATCTTCGGCAAAGGATGTGGTTTGGAGCTACTCAAGGACTATGATATGAGTGTCCTTTACCACCCGGGTAAGGCTAATGTAGTAGCGGATGCGCTTATAGGCTCTCTATGGAGAATGTGTCCCACATGGATGAGGGAAAGAAGGAGTTGATGAAAGATGTCCATCGACTTGCAAGGTTGGGAGTGAGGTTAGACGACTCCACCGATGGTGGTGTTGTCATGCAGAATGGATCAGAATAATCCTTGTTGTCTGATGGGAAAGCCAGACAAGATGAGGATCCGATTTTGGTTAATCTGAAAGAAGTCATTCGGAGTCAGAAGGTGGAGGTCTTCCTCCAAGGGGGAGATGGTGTGTTGTAGTACCAGGGTCTTCTATGTGTTCCAGATATTGATAATTTGAGGGGCTGGATATTGCATGAGGCACATGGATCCAAGTACTCTATCCATCCGGGTGCCTCCAATTTGTACCATGATTTACGGGAAATATGTTGGTGGAACGGCATGAAGAAGGATATTGCGGAATTCGTAGCCAGGTGCCCGAACTGTTAGCAACTAAAAGTTGAACATCAAAGGCCGGGAGGCGTACTTCAGGATATTAGCATCCCCACTTGGAAATGGGAAGAGATTAATATGGATTTCATTAAAGGCCTACCTCGTACTCGTCAAAACTACGATTCTATTTCGGTGGTGGTTGATAGGTTGACCAAGGTTGCACATTTCCTACCGGTGAAAACAACAGACTTAGCAGATGATTATGCTTAATTGTATATGCGGGAGTTGGTTCGACTCCATGGAGTGCCCTTGTCTATTATTTCGGATCTAGGTACTCAATTTACCTCCCAGTTCTGGTGGTTTTTTCAAAAGGGGCTTGGGACTCATGTTAAGCTCAGTACATCCTTTCATCCGCGAACAGATGGCCAAGTTGAGCAAACAATCCAAACTCTCGAGGACATCTTGAGATCTTGTGTGATGGACTTTAAAGATAGTTGGGATGATCACTTGCCCCTGATCGAGTTCGCTTACAATAACAACTGTCACTTCAGTACCCAAATGGCATCATTCGAGGCTCTTTATGGGCGGAGGTATAGATTTCCCATCAGATGGTTTGAGGTTGGTGAGGCAGCTATGATAGGGCCTGATTCGGTTCATGAGGCTATGGTAAAGGTTCAGTTGATAAGGGACAGGCTGAAAACCGCTCAGAGTTGTCAAAAGTCATATGTTGATGTGAGGAGAAGAGATTGGGAGTTTGAAGTAGATGATTGGGTATTTCTAAAGGTATCTCCCATGAAGGGAGTCATGCGGTTCGGGAAGAAAAAAAAACTCAGTCCTCGTTATGTTGGTCCCTACTGGATTATGAGAAGAGTTGGTAAGGTAGTGTATGAGTTATACTTTCCCTCAGAGTTATCTTCTGTGCATCACGTGTTTCATGTGTCGCTTTTGAAAAAATGTTTGGGAGATCCAGCTCTAGTAGTCTCGGTGGATAGCGTCGGTGTAAAAGACAGCCTCAGCTATGAAGAAGTTCATGTGGAAATATTGGACCGTCAAGTTTGGAGGCTAAGGAACAAGGAAGTAGCTTCAGTTAAAGTCTTATGGAGAAATCAGCATGTCAAAGGAGCTATGCGGGAAGCCTAAGCGAACATGAAGGCTAAATACCCGCACTTATTTTCTACCAGTTCAATTCCGACTTGAGGTATCAGTTGTGCTTTATGACTCTACTTAGTTTTCATGCTCAGTTCATGTGTTCAAGTTTCTTTTATGTGTATGGATGTGTATGTGAAGCATGAGATCAGTTCAGCTATGTGATATGAATCGGAGGTAGTCATTCTATAAAGTTTTGGTTTAAATTATCAGTATTTGAATGTGATAATTGCATGTTTCTATTTTCTGCTTGTTTCCTACATTCGAGGATGAATATTCCCAAGGGGGAGATATTGTAATACCCCGAAAGTTCTTAAGAATAGACCCAAAAGTTAAAAGTTGAAAACTGCTGAAAATTGGGAAAAATAGCACAGAACGGGCCATGTAATGACTCGTGGTATCAAACCAGGGGTCGTTGTATGCAGTCATAGTGTGGGAAAGTTCTGGTTGCAGTGGAGACAATGGGCGATGCAACGACTCATTGCTTGGAACAACGAGTTGTTTTTGGCAGTCGTAGGAGAGGCTGGGCTTAGCAGATGTGGATACCACGGGTCGTCTAACGACTTGTGGTTAAAAGTGACGACCCATGGTTATCGGTCTTTGCTTGGTTTCCAGGATTTCCATTGCATGTGACAGATCAATACCACGACTTGTTGGAAACAACCACGAGTCGTGGTGAGGCTCGTGGTAAGGAGGTTCAGTTTTTGTGAAGGAGAAAACAACGGTCGACTTGACGACCCATTGGTTGTAAGGACGAGTCGTCTTGTCCGTCCATGGTCTAGCTCCAAAGGCAAGTCTTAGCAGTGCAATTGACGGACCATACAACAGGTCGTCGTTCCTTCCAACGACCAGTTGGTTCCACCCATGGGATCAATCTGGATAGTTTTCAGGGCAGATTCATTAAGGGCATTTTTGACTTTTTCATTCAATAAGGCCCAAAACTACGTCGTTTAGCTTATGAAAGGTGGGATTTTAGAGGAATAATTATTTATAAGTCCTCATTCATGCATGCAAGAGTATAGAGGGGTGATCAAGGGTGATTCAAGGCTCTTCTCTTCAAATTCTTCCAATTCACAGGCCTTGCTTCATGGATAGTTCATGTATGTACAAGTATGTTTAGAATTATCATGATTTAACTAGCCCATGAATTCATGAATGTTATACTTTGAGCATTATATATGTTTTGGGAGTAGTATTAAACACCGAGTAGGTTCGGGGCTCAGGTTAAGCCCCGGATCTCATAAACTACGTGCCACCATAGGTATGTTGGGACCTCCTTTATGAATGTCCCCGACTCAATTGGTCGTTTCATGGTGATATCACACCCTTCATGGTTCTACTCTTGGCAAGGTACGAATGGCCTCCCGACTAGGTTTACGGGTCGGACTTCATGTGTGCTGATATGGAGTATGTCGGTTAAGAGAATCTCCCACTATTCCACATGATTTATGCATGTTATGATTATGTATTTTGGCTCAAGTCATGTTAAGTAAAGCTTTTTTCCTTTGAGTATGACTACGTTTGTATTATGAATGTTTTGAAAACCTTGAGCCTTATGTTATGCTATGATGTTTACGATATGAGCATGTTGTCCTTCTCTTATGATCAATTATGGGTTTTATATGTTTTAAATGTCCATTTTACTTACCTTGCATACTCAGTACACTCCACGTACTGAACGCATGATAAGGGGCATATTTATATGCCAAATTGATACTCAAACGTATAGCTTTTGCCTTGTTTGTCTAATAATGTGTGTACATTCTCATGTAAATTGTACGGA
>JACEIK010012520.1:12452-30912 GCA_018107945.1 Datura stramonium | reverse complement strand
CACAACAGTAGCAGGGGAGCAAGTTTGGTCGTCAGGGACAACCAAGGTCCAACGAGGGCTCACGGTCAGCAGGATCACAACAGTAGAAGGGGTCGGAGCAGAGCAGATTTACTGTTCCACTTTGTCCTATTTGAAGCCGACGTCATTTTAGGGAAAGCAGGTATGGTTCCACGGCATGTTATGCATGTGGAGAAGAGGGTCATCGAATGAAGGACTGTCCGGCTCGAGGTCAGGGTGATCGGGATTGATAGGATAGATCTTCAGTAGGGTCACGTGCCCCGGCCCCTCCAGCAGGGCGCAGGCCCTCAGCTCCAGCCGGTAGAGGCCGAGGAAGATCAGGGGCCTCCAGTTCAGGTACCGATCTAGATAGCACATATGCTTTACCGGGGGGACAGGAGTCAGAGTTGTCGTTGGATGTTATGACAGGTATGTTGGACATTTTCTCTTATTCGGTGTATGCTTTGATAGACCCAGGTTCCACTTTATCGTATGTTACACCGTTAGTGTCCCGAAAGTTCGGCATCACGCCGGAATTGCTTCGGTGACCCTTTTCAGTGTCTACTTCCATCGATGATTCAATTATAGCTAAAAGGATCTACCGAGGGTGCACAGTAGAGGTCGTTGGTTGCCAGAATTTAGCAGATTTGGTAGAATTAGATATGATTGATTTTGATGCAATTATGGGTATGGATTGGCTAGCTCCATGTTATGCCAATGTAAAATGCTGGACCAAGATTGTCCGATTCCACTTTCCTGGGGAGGCGGTACAGGAGTGGAAAGGTAGTGCAGCTATGCCGAAAGGTAGGTTTATTTCCTATCTTCGGGTGAGAAAATTGATAGCAAATGGATGTATTTATCATATTATCAGGGTTCAAGATGTCAAAGAAAAATCTCCGACTCTTCAGTCTATTCCAGTGGTCAATGAATTTCCAGATGTATTCCCAGATGAACTTCATGGTGTTCCCCCACAACGGGAAATCGACTTTGCAATTAACTTATTACCGAGTACACAGCCTATATCTATTCCTCCGTATCGGATGGCTCCTGCTGAGCTCAAAGAATTAAAGGAGCAGTTGAAAGATCTGCTAGATAAGGGCTTTATCAGGCCGAGTACTTCACCGTGGGGTGCGCCGGTTTTGTTTGTGAGAAAGAAAGATGGCTCCCTCCGCATGTGTATAGATTATTGACAGCTGAATAAAGTCACTATCAAAAATAAGTACCCGCTTCCCATAATAGATGATTTGTTTGATTAGTTACAGGGGGTGAAGTGTTTTTCCAAGATTGACTTAACATCGGGGTACCATCAGAATTGAGATCGGGAGAGAGATATTCCAAAAACCACTTTCAGGACCATATATGGCCACTTTGAATTTCTAGTCATGTCCTTCGGGTTGACGAATTCTCCAGCGGTGTTCATGGACTTGATGAACAGTATTTTCAGGCTGTATCTGGACCTGTTTGTGATAGTATTTATTGATGATATTCTGGTGTATTCCCACTCAGAAGCAGAACATCGGGATCATTTACGGACAGTGCTCCAGATTCTCAGAGATCGTCAGTTATATGCAAAATTATCCAAGTGTGAGTTTTGGCTGAAATCAGTAGCCTTTCTGGGTCATGTTGTGTCAGAAGCCGATATCCATGTAGACTCCCAGAAGATTGAGGTGGTAAAAACATGGCCTAGGCCGACAACTCCAACCGAGGTAGCAGTTTCTTGGGATTAGTCAGTTACTACAGGAGGTTCGTCGAAGGGTTTTATACTCTGTCAGCACCCTTGACCAAGTTAACTCAGAAAGCAGCCAAATTTCACTGGACTGAAGCATGTGAACAGAGTTTTCAGGACTTGAATAATAGACTGACATCAGCACCAGTATTAGCTTTGCCAGATGGGTCAAAAGGGTATGTAGTGTATTGTGATGCTTCGGGTGTCGGGTTAGGATGTGTTCTGATGCAGCATGGTAAGGTAATTTTTTACGCTTTGAGACAACTAAGGAAGCATGAACAGAACTACCCCGCCCATAACCTGGAATTATCTGCGATCATCCATGCCTTAAGAATATGGAGACCTATCTGTACGGCGTTCATGTAGATATTTTTACTAACCACAAGATCCTCCAGTATATCTTCACACAGAAAGAGTTGAATCTGCGGGCAGTGCCACAGGTTAGAATTATTGAAAGACTATGATGTAAATATTTTATATCATCCAGGAAAAGTCAATGTTGTAGCAGATGCCCTTAGTCGCAAATCTATGGGGATTTTAGCATACCTGAGGCCAGAACAGCGTGAACTAGCTCGAGAATTACATCAGTTAGTCAATCTAGTCATTCGTATAGTAGATTCAGGAGACAGTGGGGCGGTGATCCAGAATACTGCAGTGTCATCATTGTTTGTAGAAGTGAAAGAGCGGCAGTATAAAGATCCTAACCTAGTTCAACTCTGGAGTAAAGCTCACCTAGGGGAAGTAGTAGATTTTAGGGTAACTGGAGACGGAGTTTTGAGGTATAGAGGTCGCCTTTGTGTGTCGGATGCGGCAGGGCTTCGCTAGCAAATTATGGGTGAGGTACATTGTTCCCGTTATTCTCTTCATCCAAGGTTCAACGAAGATGTACCATGATATAAAAGAAATTTATTGGTGGTGGGGGATGAAAAAGGAGATAGCAGAGTTTGTAGCTCAGTATCCTAATTGCCAGCAGGTGAAAGCCGAGCATCAGAAACCCGGCGAACTGACACAAGAAATAGCAGTGCCTATGTGGAAATAAGAGGCAATTAATATGGACTTTGTAATAGGGTTACCTCGTACCAAGCGTAAATTTGATTCTGTCTGGGTAATTATCGACAGGTTGACAAAATCAGCTCACTTTCTGCCAGTCAGGGCTACCTTTTCAGTCGAGGACTACGCTGAATTGTATATTAGAGAAATAGTACAATTGCACGGTGTTCCAGTATCAATCATTTTCGACAGAGGGGCACAGTTCACAGCCAAATTTTGGCAATCCTTCCAGAAATTTCTAGGGACGCAGGTTAATCTAAGTACGGCCTTCCATCCTCAAACAGATGGCCAGGCGGAACGTACAATTCAAATGCTCGAGGATATGTTACGAACGTGCGTGTTAGACTTCGGAAGCAACTAGGATGAGCACTTTCCACTTATTGAATTCTCATACAACAACAGTTACCATTCAGCAATTCAGATGGCGCCTTATGAAGCTTTATATAGAAGGAAGTGCAGATCCCCAGTTGGTTGGTTTGAGGTAGGAGAGCCGGTATTGATTGGGCTAGATATTATTCACCAATCAGAAGAGAAGGTGAAACCTATTAGAGAACGCCTGTTAATAGCTTAGAGCCGCCAGAAGTCCTATGCTGATGTGCGTCGGAGGAACTTAGAGTTTGATGTAGGTGACTGGGTATTCCTGAAGGTTTCGCCGATGAAGGGCGTGATGAGATTTTGTAAGAAGGGCAAGCTTAGCCCAAGGTTTATTGGACCGTATCGAATCCTCCAGAGAGTGGGCCAGGTGGCTTATGAGCTAGATCTGCCTTCAGAATTAGAATATGAACACCTAGTCTTCCATGTGTCGATGCTACGAAAGTGCATAGGAGATCCCTCCCGAATGTACCAGTTGAGGATGTCCAAACCACTGAAGAGTTAGCTTATGAAGAGGTTCAGTAGCTATACTGAATCGGCAGGTTCACAGGATGAGAACTAAAGATGTCGCTTTTGTTAAAGTATTGTGGAGGAACAAAAACATAGAAGAAATGACTTGGGAGGATGAAGATGATATGAGAACCAGATACCGTCATTTGTTTTAGGCTTAGTCCAGATTATGCAGTTAAGGTAAGTTATCGATTCAGTTGCTATTTCATGATTTGTGTTATATATATTGCTCAGTTGACTCTAGCCTTATTGTGAAATAATTGTTATAGCGTTATATGAAGCTCCTGTACTGGACTTTTCTGCATTTTAGGGCTTTCAGATAGTCCATGTTACAGGGGAGACTCTGCCAAAATTTTCCAGCATAATAGTCCTAAAAGAGATAAACCCATGTAAACCGAGTTGACATTCGAGGACGAATGTTCTTAGGGGGAGGGATGTTACACCCCGTGAAAGATAACGAATAGTAAGCGTACGCATGGATTTGAGATGAATAAATAGAGTACGACCCGGAAGTTGGGTCGAACGAGGTCAGGCCGCAAGGGCCAGCGCGACGCGCCAGCCTGCCTATGCTATGGGCAGTGCGGCACGCCAGGGGGATCAGCGCCCTAGGAGACGCGGCGCGGCAAGGCCTTGGTGCTATGGATAGCGCGGGGCGCCGCCCAGGCCACTGCCCTAATACCTATAAATAGTACCCTTAGTTAAATTTTAAGTTCATTTTCCAAGTAACCCACGGCCAGACTTGAGAGAATACGAGGAAATTAAATAATTTTCATACTATTATGCTAACAAATGCCATCCAAACTCCGATTAACCTTGGGTATAAAGGTTTAAGGCCGTAGAGAGCATGGCTACGGATTTATTTTCACGAAATTCGCCCGGTGAATCATCGTCCCGCCAAGCCAAAGCCGTCAGAATTGCGCCAAACTAGTTTCTATACGATCACAAGTTTCAAGTAAGAATTTCTCCCTTCTAGACTTTCGAAAAATAACAAGTTTCGACCGTGTTTCGTTAAGTTGAAATATAGTTAATATTTATACATAAAGTTTTCCCTTTCTTCGATTTAGCATTAAAACCATCCCTATTCTCCCAGTAACATGCTTTCAGTTGGGAAGAGCTGTTGAATATGAATTGGAACTCGTCAGCTAATCAGGAAGCAACGATCGAGGTATGTTAAGGCAAATTCCTTCGGCAAGTTAGTTCCTATAGCATTATAACTCACTCTAAATCCCAGTAAGAGAATCAGAAGTACGTTAATCATGAATAGTTGTTGTTAGTAGCTGAGACTAGTATTTTACACTTTGTTTGGGATTTGATTTGCCTATATAGCCCTCCATGACCAACCCCAGGGTTATTAGCTGTGTCGACGCCCACCAGGGGCGAGATGACATCGCTCCAAAAAGAGCGACATGCCATCCGCGAGGAACGAAGATGGGGTCCCAGGTCTTCATAGAGTCCATTCCATGGCTGGACTATTATAAATACTCCGTATTGGCACCACACCCTGACGAGCCTGGTGCCTAGGGTGAAGATATCAGGAGTCCACTGGACTCAGACACAGCTACAGTCAGGGGCCGAGTGGGCTCAGTTCCAAACCTAGGGGACTGGTAGGACGGCTATAGTTACCATTTGACCCATTATGACCTTGTTAGGGGTATCTAGATTGAGATGTACTCACCAAGGCTTATGGGGGGCCCAGGTGGGTTGTTCTGTGTTGGTTGTACCTTCCGGCTTATGGGGCCAGGTAAGGTTCTTGTTTGCTTTAGTTATTGATAGACTAAATAATAGGGAATCCAGTTGCTCAGGTATGACTGCTATCCCTTTTCTTTTAGTCATTTTTTTGTTACATTTTTTATATTCAGTTATTTACAGTTATTGTCTTACATACTCGGTAAATGTTGTACTGACGCCCTTTTGGGGCGCGGCATTACTTGCCTGCAGGTATGGATAGACGAGGAGCAGGTCCCTCTTAGCTTCCAACCAGGATTAGCAGAAGAGTCGGCTCCTTTCCTCCAGAGCTTATAAATAGAAGGTTTAATCTTTTGATTGTACAGTTTATGGGTAGGTCGGGGCCCTGTCCCGACCATCGTATTACTCTTAGAGGCTTGCAGATTGTTTCTATTTCCCTGTGGTTAGCTGTTGTTGGCCGTGTGGGGCCCATATGTGTTTTATCTCATGTGTTGGCCGCGTGGGGCCCTGTTTAGCTGATACTTAGAGGCCTTATCGGCTATAGCTTAGTTTAGCATTAGAGTTAAGTTTCAGTCATAACTAGACATCATGGTGGCCTTGTCGGCCCGCATAGGACTCTCTGTTGCTATGTGTTTCTGGTTAGCTGTTTTCCTGCGACAGGTGGCTATAAAGTCTTGTAGGTCGGGGGCTGTGTTTACAATCAAGATATAACCCGTTATTTTCTTGATTCCAGAGTTAGTATTAGCCCTGCACCAAGAGTGCCTACGCTCAGTCAGCCCAGTCAGATCCCAGTAGGGCACCAGGTGTCAGTCATGCCTCCCAAGGTGGGGCATGACAATGCTTGAATTTCTACCCAGTCAAAACAATCACATAGCGAGTTACTAATCATTTTCCTCATTAATTTTTATGAATTTTGGGGAATCATAGTTGACAAGTGAGTTCATACAAGTAAGAAGGTCTTTTACTCAACTTGAAGCATAACCACTTACTTGATTTTGCAAATTCTTTCTCAACTTCGTGCAAGATTCAGTGACTAGGGTAGGAATTCAACTTGTGAAGTTTTAATTGTGCATAAATTAAAGCTTTATCGATGATTTTTCTTGAGTTAAGGGTGTGAGCGGTTCATGGGAGGTAATCGTGAGTTCAAGGTGTGTTTGCATGGGATATGGGTTCGAAAATTTTGGAATTTAAATATGTTAGGGCAATTTTAGGAATTTGGGTCGATTTAAAGAATTTGGCCCGTCATGACTTGTACCACGAGTTGTAGGTTAGACCTACAACTCATCCCTTAGACTCGTGGCAAAGATTTAAGAAAACTTACCTGTGGACCTACGAGCTCATCATACGACTCATACCATATAGGTACGAACTGTACCACGACTCGTAGGTTACCTTGAACTGTAGTTCCATACTTTGCATAGTTCATACCTACAGTGAGTACCACGACCCATACAATGGAGTTACGAGTCATAGGACCAACCGTACCATGAACTCATACAGCCGGCCATATATCTTCTTCTAACCACGACTCATACTACGGCTCGTACAATGCTCTTATGAGTCGAACTGAGGCTCGTAGTACAAGTCTGTACTGAAATTTTACTATACCCTATTTTTATTTCACTGAGCATATACAAGTCATTAAACTTGGGTTTCCTCCCAAGAAGCGTTTAATTTAACGTCGCGGCACGACGTAGGTGGTTTAGTTACTCAAAATTCACCAAACCACCTCATGGGTTGCCTCCTAAGAAGCGCATGATTTAACATTGTGGCACGACTCAAGTCTCTTCACTACTCAGATTTTTTCAAGAAACTCAGAATCATCCTCGTTTGCTGAGACCACCTTAAACTCATTGGGTTGCTTCATTGACCGACAGACATTGAAAGTGACCTCCTCTTTATTAAGCCTGAATTTCAGTTGGCCAGCCTCAACATACTAAAGCCCTCCTAGTGGCAAGGAATGATTTCCCTAAAATGATGGGGACCTCAAAGTCAACCTCGCAATCTAAGAGCACGAAGTCCACTGGGAATATGAATCTATCAACCTTGAAAAGCACATCGAATAGGATCCCCACAGGATTCTTCACAGTATGGTCGGCCATCAATAGCTACATAGTAGTCAGTGTGGAGGCTCTCAAGCCTAGCTGCTTGAACACAACTAATGGCATCAATTGATGCTTGCTCCCAAGTCGCAAAGTGCCTTTGCGAACTCAACGTCACCAATAGTATGTGGAATGGTAAAGGCACCTGGAACCTCCTTTTTCTAGGCAAGGACCCGTGAGACTATGGCACTGCAATGATGCAAGTTACCCATTAGCATAGCTCACGGACCTTTTCTTGGTAACAAGGTTCTTCATAAATTTGGCGTATCCATGCATCTGCTCCAATGCCTTGACCAATGGTATGTTCACAGATAATTGTTTAAGCATAGAAAGAAATTTCTAAAACTTACCATCTTCCGCCTTCTTCTTCATTCTTTGAGGGAACAGTGGCGGTGTTCATGAGATAGCCGTATAGATCTGTGTGGCCCCTTGTTTCTTATCTTTTTCATCTTCAGACTTCTTTTTACCAAATGGAGCCTCAGTAAACTCAGCCTCTTCCTTAAGCTCTTGCTCAGCAACCTCATCATCATCATCAATCACGATCTCTTTCTTCATTTGCATTTCAATTACAACCGGTAAGGGGGATCAACTATGGTCTTTCTACTCCTAGTCATCACAGCCATAAAGTGACTATCATTCTTTGGATTTTGCACTGTGTTGCTAGATAGTGTTCCCTTTTTCTTAGGGTTCAGGGATGGCGACAGTTGACCTAGCTGCTGCTCTATTTTGTTGATAGTTGTGCATGCAACTCAACGTTCTAGCCCATGCTAGATATATCTCCACGAATATCTTTCAGCTGCTCCTCGGTAAATCTCACTTTCTTGAGCATCTCAGCCATCATGCTCTCCAATTTTGACTGTTCAGCCTCTCCCTCACATGCATTAGAAGGCACATATAGTCATGTCTGGTCATTGCAGTAACTATCATTCCTTCTCCATTCTCCCTCTCGCTCATGACCTCGTCTCCTATCTCTATACCTGTTATGGTTGTAGTTTTCCCAGTATTTGTTCCGACCTTAATTTTCGAAACCTTGGCGCTAAGTTTTCTATCCAGACCCTTGGGCGTTAGCCCAAAAATCCGCCACCTGGTTGTCTAAGAAATTTTCCTTCTCCTTGGAATCTGAATGTTCCGGCCCCGGTTCCTGTCCCTAAGCTCCCACTGTATTTACTTTTCTAGCCCTAACGCCCATGATATGCTTTGTGAGCAGGTTTAATAATGTACGCATATGGGCCAATTCCTTATCACGCTCCTCCTTCTTTCGTTGGTCTGTAGTCATACCAACAGCATATGTACCCGCAACTTCTTCTGCTTCCCTGGTGTGCCAGACCCTATTAGTGTTAGTCACTTTGTCAATAATAATGGCAGCTTGTTCCCACGAGTAACTCATCAGTGCTCCTCCTGCCACAATATCTACCACAGCTTTTGTGCTGTTGTTCAAGGACCTGTAGAAAATCTCTAACAAACTGTCATCTAGAATTCTATGGTTTGGGCACTTAGTCAGCTTCTTTTTAAATCTCAACAAGGTTTCATGAAGTTCCTCTATTTTCAATTGTCGAAAATTGTAGATCTCATCCTTAAGTTGTAGCATCTTGGTGGGTGGGAAAAACCTCTCTAGAAAAGCCTGTTTAAGCTCCCTCCAGTTGGTAATGGAGTCGTTGGGCAACTTCAATAACCATAAATTGGCCACCTCAGACAGAGAGAAGAGGAAAAGTCTCAGCCTTATTGCATCTTGATTGACACAGGGCAACCTGTATGCGTTACGTATTCCAACGAAGTTCATCAAATACAGGTTGGCATCATTCCCTGTATGACCATTAAACACCCCTTTCATATTCAAAAACTGTATCATGGTGCTAGTGATGTCAAACTTTGCCCCAGCAGTCAAAGGTAGTGGTACGATAGCTCCAGTTGACCGGACTTCATCAATATTCTGGTCATCCTCATCAAAGAATTGAAGGGCATATCTCTAGCCTCTGTTGCCCCTTCTATGGAGTATAGTATTTATGACCTCATCCTGAGCATCCTCGGCTTCCTGAAGTGTAGTTTGTCGAGCTAGCTTGACTTGCCTAGCTTCTTCAGCAAGACGGGCCTCTCTTTGCTCTTAGTTCTCCATTCTTCGCAGTATTCTTTCTAGTTCAAGATCCAAAGGAATCAGGGGGTTTCCACTCTATCGAGTACTTGGCATTCACCAAGAGAAAACCTGTGGGTGTCAAAAACAAAAAGAAAACGTAAATGAGGAAATAATAATTAAAAGTTAAATACAGGCAATTAATCTAATCTTAAGTCGTATTCCCCGACAACGGTGCCATTTTTTGATAACACTCAAACTCACACTCCTGATAAAGTATGAAACGTACATTGTCAATAAAGAACCCAACAAAGATTGGGGTCGATCCCACAGGAAATATGGTAAAAATAGACTAATGCAGGTATTTAAGCTTTTAGGTATGTTATCTACAAATTGGGGGGAATTATAGAAAACAATTGTAAAATAAGATTTAAAATCAGTTGTTGTTTATCAAGATTTGCAATTAACTAGGGTAAGTATTTTCCGTGGGTTCATAACTACTTCGGGTTTACACTTGTGATCTATACTAATGCTTGTATAATTGATAACTAGGGTTCATCCTTATTGGATGACTATACTCAATCACCGAGTTAGGTCTCATGAGCGATTACAATTTAACCGTTATCAATTTGTTCCAAATTAACTATCCTGTGACCGCAGCTCAAGTTATACAATGATCATAAAAATAAAGGTTTTGTTGTAATTCTCTTTTCCTAATCTCTATTTCTCTAGGTTCAAGCCAGTAAAGAATTTGGGAAATTCCTAATGTTTCGCTTCATTAAGAAACACTAACGATGAAGAGAATACAATACAAGCATTTAGCATTGGTTTCGAATCACTTTGTGTAACCCTAGTTTGTTAATCCACCATGGTTCCTACAATCCTAGTTGAGGAGGTTTTAGCCTCTCATAATTGTAAGATAATTGAAAGTATTCATAGACAAACATATAAATAAATACTTACAATGATGATTGAAAGAAAACCTGATTTGAATATTTCAAGAAAAGTTTATGAACAAATTCAAGAATAATTTGAGAAAATCAAAGTTAAGATCTCAAGAATTGCTCTCCAATATTGTCAAAAACTAATTATAAAGTAACAATGAACATCTAATGAACGTCTTTCTAACTAAAAGAAACCTAAAAAGCATTTATACAAATAATAGAATCCTTTTCCTAAGTTAAAAGGGAAATATCCAAATATGGCGCCGACACCTTATACGACTCCTCATACGACCCATAACAGGATTGTACGGGTCGTTCCTTGTCCCATACATCCCTTGGATTATGTAGAATTTTCTAAGTGTTTCCCTCTGGTATGACTCGTAACAAGATCCCACGAGTCATACAAACAAGTCGTGGTTTGACACAGGTATCTTCTTAAGATTTCTATGAATGTCTTGGTAGGCCTCATACCTTTCTCCTACAACTTGTATCAACTTGTCGTAACATAAGATCTTCCAAGTTCCAAAAATCTCTGAAGTTTTCTACAGCTCAAGTTACAGCTCGTACTAAGAGTCGTACTTTGCCTTTGCCTTGTAAAAATCTTCTGAACTTTTTCACGAGTCTCAGTACGGCTCGTACAATATTGGTATGACACGTACTGAGATTCATACTTGGCCCAAAATCTGCAACTTTATGCATCTTTTGCACATTTTTACTCCAACACCTATTTTCCCTAAAAACAAAGTAAAAGCATCTCATATCCATATAAACACACCTAAGTCCATGCTATTTTTCTAGTTTTAAGCATCGAAAGTGTTGTAAACTCACAGCATATTAGATGTTCATCTAAGTGTATCAACAAAGATATTTGGGATGGAGTTTTCCTGAACTGCTCCATAATAGAATATTCTATCGACTTCATCTTTTTCAAGAATTCTTCGACCTCTTCCTCGGTGACTGACTTCTTAATTGGAATTTGGTTATCCCTAACTTGTTTAGTTTTTCTTAACTCTTCAAGGAAAAACATCTCCTGGAACAGGTTAATCCTCCCACTCCATCCACTTCTGCAATGACGTCCTTCCCATTATATGTCATCATAGTGCAGTTATAGTTCCAAGGGACTGTCTTGGTATTAACCATAGAAAGTTGAGGTACTGGTTTAATAACAATGGGTGTGATAGGAGCTCCTTTAACAATTAAGAGGGACTTGGCGGAGATTCTTGGAACAATTATCATTGGTTTTATCTGACTTGACCTAACATTTTCTGAAGCTCCTTTCACAAATAGCATGGAAGTATTCGAGGGTTCGGGTTTTATTGGCGTCTCGTTTACTCCTGAAGGCACTGGTTTTGTCAAATCCACTGTATTCGTTGACTTTTCCACGTCAGTTTTGATCTTAATGATGGGCTTTTAGGAAATCATATACTCTCCACCACCATGTATCAACTCTAGCATATTTGTTTCAGTATGGATTGGCAGTGTGTTTTGATTGATGTTTGGTGCATCCGAGCTTTGCACTACAATTTGATGTGTATCAATCAGATCTTGGATTGCTCTCTTCCAGTAGCATCAAAACAATATGCACATCTTTTGGAATAATCCAAATTCTTCGGGGGAGGGTTAGGGATACTTCTCTCAATTAGGCTCAGAACATTTAACGCCCTTAGCTTCTGAAACAAACTAGCATATGATTCCCCAATAGGAGTGAAATTATTCACAACTATATTCCCTCCCTTGTACTCTGCCCTAGGTCAAAAATTGAATTTGGAAGGGCCCGAGTAAACTTTAGAAGGCATTGGATGATTTTGAGGGGCGGGTGCACGCCATTGCGGGTAAGAAGGGGGTTGGGCATATGGTTGTGCATTATAAATAGGATATTGAGAAGATGAAATGGAATATAGTGGGTTTGGGGGGAGAGAGTAATGTTGTGGGTGGTTATACAGGTCTTGAGCATAGGTTTGGAATTGAGATTGCGCATATTGATGTTGTGGACCCCTTTGACTTTGTCGTGGCCCTGGTACAATAGTGGCCACATCCTCCTTCCTTTTTTCCCTTCGAGACTCCCCAAGCCGTTTTGAATTTCCTGCGTAGTATCTTTCAATCTGCTTGGCTTATGATCTTTCCCGACTTAATTCCATGTTCCACCATTTCTCCAACCTTAATAACCTCAGCGAATGTTTTTCTAACAGCAGAAAGCAAATTATGGAAGTAGTCAGATTTATGTGCCTAGAGAAAAACATCAATCATCTCAAACTCCTTTATGGATGGCTTAACTCTAGCAGCCTGCTCCCTCCAACTAATAACATATTTACGGAAACATTTAGTGGTCTTTTTCCTCATGTAGGCAAGTGTGGTACGATCTGGCACTATGTTAATATCATATAGAAATTGCTAGACAAAATCCCGAGCCATGTCATCCCAAACATGCCAACGAGAGATATCTTGATCAATAAACCATTCTGAAGCTATCCCCGTTAGACTCTCTCCAAAGTAAGCCATTAGTAGTTCTTCTCTTCTCCCTGCTCCTCTTAGTTGATTACAATACCTTTTCAAATAAGCCAAAGGATCACTGTGGCTCGTACTTGTCAAACTTTGGGGTTTTGAACCCTAGAGGCAAGTGAACATCGGGGAACATGCACAAATCTTTGTAAGCAACACTCTTGTGCCCTCCCAGTCCTTGCATGTTTCTCATGTTTTGCTCCAAACTTCTCACTTTTTTAGCCATCTCTTCTTGTTCATCGTTCCTAGTAGTTTTTTCGATCATGATAGGGGAAATATGTTGATGAGCGGGATAGTATGAGTTTGGGACTTTAAAGGTTAGTTCAGGGGAACAAAACTAATCCTGATATGGTTCACTATTGGACTTCTGTATCAGCGTCAGTTGAGGGCCTGTAGTGATTTATATCGCAGGAATGAAAAGTGGGTTATTTGTGAGATATGCATTTGAAAGGCGCACGTGGAGGTCCCAACTGTGTTAGACATGTTAGCATATGGGGTGAATCCCGGTGGATAAAGTGGATCATATGTTGGAGTCTAGGTGGAAATTGAAATAGCCCCGTCCAAAAGTCTTGAGATTGAAGAGGATGGTGCTTGTCCACTCATCCAGGTTTGGTACATTTCTGCCATCTGTTGTCTCAGTAACCTCATCTCCTCCATTGATGTAGATTCTTGCGGGGTCAACTGTCCACGAATTTCCTCGTTATCAAACTCTGTCCCATCCTTGTGGGTCATTTTGCCTTTTCCTTTAAGCCTTATGTTATAAGAATGAGATGCCAGCTTAACCACAAACCAACCACCGTATAACTTTTATCTCTTTTAGTGACAAAACAAAAATGTGTTAGGATTTAACATTTAGTAGATATTAATCACACGTTGTATGTCATAAATCTAAAGTTATTTTCGTTTCTTGAATGAGCTTGGAAGGCTTTGTGATGTTTCATCCCGGCTTTGGGTAGATATATTTTAATATTTATTTTAATTATTTTTTCATTCATTTAGTGGTTTTGGAATTATATCGATCGAAACCAGTAAGGGTTGCCTACGTATCATGTTAAACATGAATCAGATCATTACGTAGTTCATGAAAATAAAAGATAATTTGGATCTGTTTTTTTAATATTTATTTAAAATCAACAAAAATCTTTTCATTGATTAAAATTTTTTGATACAAAGACGCAAAGCAAAGACCTAAATAGAAAAAGGCCATAGATTTAAAGAGATAAAACGTGACTAGAATAAGCAAAATAAACTAAAAAAGAAAAGGCATAAAAAAATCGAAAAGAGATAAATTTAAGACGCAACTGCTAAACTGATTCCTAACAATTATAACTAAGCTTCAATCCTGAAAAATCTCCGATCTTTCATGTAAATCAAATGAGATATCTACTCATGGATCTTCTTGCCCAGGCCAACCCCCTAACATGCAGTATATCTCCTCTAGTTTGGTGGCAAAGTAACGTGTGAAGGTAGGTACTATTGCGCGTAACCCATCCCTTTATAGCGCACGCAACTTTGACTAGTATCAACAGCTAAATCATGGACCTATTTTTAACATCTTCATAGTTAAACTCTAGGTCTCGAATATTTTGTCGGCGGGTAACGGCTATCTCTCTTATACTTGCCTTACAATTTAATGCTAACTCAAGTTGATTTCGAACTCTTGCTCGATCAACCATTATTTGATTCCTCTCTGTAGCAAACTGAACTCTTTCTTTGTCAAGCTATGCCTATTGTTGAGCCTGCAATGCCTCGAATCGGGCTCTCTCGTCCTCAAATCGAGCTTTCTCTCTATTAAAGTGGTCTCTTATCTCATCAAATTCCTTCTGTTGCTGATCCATAGTTCATGTGATGATGCTTAATCCTCATATAGTGTCTAAATAGTAGAGTGATGGTTCTTCTCAACCCTTTGTTTCGCTAACCAAACTTTAGATTCCAACTCTGCCTCCATCTGGACTAAATTTTCTTTGGCACTTGTTAGATCTTTATTCAGAATATGTAGAGTGGACTGATATTTTTCTTCAACTTCGAGTTGAGCTTTCTTGATTTTGATCTCAGTTTATGTTTTTCAGTCTACTATCCCCTTCACTGATCTCTCAGGTCGGACTTTCAAACTTGGTTGTTCCTTACACCATGCATGGTACTGCGGGTGTACTTCCCCCGTGTCCTGCTCCTTCACCAATGTGTCGGATCCAAAATTTGGCAACCACCCCAAATCTTCTGGACCAATCCCTCAGGAAGGGGAATTTCTGGTTTCACCTCGAATACAAATTATCTCATGTCCTCGATTACAGGTATTATCTGACGTCTCCTAACTGACGTAGAACTTATAGTGGTACATATGGTTGAGTTCCTTTAATGCCTATCAACAAAAATAAAGGGTGATAAGAAGACATTTATATTACTTCCTTCAAGGGAACCAAGGGTAAATCCAAGTGACCTTATTTGTTGTCAATGAAAAAAAACGTTCAAACCAAGCCTTTACTCCTTCTGAAAAATTATAGCCATCCACCCTCTTTGTGTAGCTGGTAATGTAATCACTCTCATCATGAAGAAATCTGGCCACAGTACGGGGTTGATAGAGATGTTCAACTATACATATTTGAAGTAAAATATTACACCCTTCAAAAAAATCCTTTCCCTTTTGGCAAACCGTTAGGGCGCGGTAAATATCAGCTAAAATCATCAGCACAATAGTATGGTTGTCTTTCTTAACTAGAACATCCACTGCCCCAGCTAAACGAATGTTGATCTTTCCACCTCTTCTTGGAAAGACCATCTTTCCTAGGAATGCCCCATAAAAGCAAAACGTCTATGCTCTTTCAAGTTTCAAAGTTCCCCTTGTTGCTGAGTTGTCTCCCAAATTGCTCAAACCCTTCTTCTCTACCGTACCTGTCATATAGAAATTTCAGGGAGACCCAACCTTTGTTCAGAGACGCCTCATTGACCCTGCAAATGTTCAAATGGATCAAGAATTTATTCACAGAAATATTTTTCAGGATTGCAAGCTTCTGACGATGCAGGTTTTTTCCAAATTCAGTATAACCAGGTATCTCTTCCAAGGCAGGGGTCAACTTAAAATCTAAAAAATGAAAGACATTATTTATCGGATCCCAAAAAGATAATAGTGCTTCAATCACATACCTCATAGGATTCACTTTCATGATTCTGGTCAGGAAGCCGATATGCTTGAATATTAAACCATGCTTTAGTCTCCCATTTCATTCCACCATATCCAAAGTTGTCAGAGAACACGATCTACAATCAGAAGTGATACATTCATATCTCTTTTTCTCTTCTGACACTTTTTTCGATCGAGATAAAATATATTGTACCTATGGATAGCGATGCAAGGTTAATACTCGGATGAAATCGAACTTACTATCCTTTTGGGTTGTGACTCACGAATTTCAGTAGACAACAAATTAAATTCAAATGAAAGACATTAAATAATTTTTCAAAAGCGAGAATTTGAGGGAAAAACTAGATATAAACATCCTTTCTAGAAAGAATCTATTTTTGTGACGATCAACTGTGATTCAAAATAAATTAGGCTTAACCGATTGACCCAAAATATTACATGAAAATCAAGTTAGAGACAGGTTGCTCAAGTATCTCGGTTGTGCGCGGTTCATGAAATTCGTAAAAAGATTTGAGTTTTCTTTTGGAATAAGGAGTAAACATTTATGTTTGAACAAGGACAAAAATATTTTTTTCGTCTCCATTTTTAAAAAAAAAATTGAACAAAAAATTTTCTTCTTTGAATTGTTGAAATAAGAAAGAAAAATCTTTTTTTTAAAATTTTCGTATCGATTTTTTTCTTTTAGATTTTTGAATAAGAAATAAAAAAAAATTTGGATCGTTGAAATAAGAAAATAAAGAATAAAAGAAGAAGGAAAAAAAAACTCTTTTTTATTTATTAATTTTTGTATAAGGATTTTTTAAAGATTTTTTGATAAGGAATAGAAACTTTTCTTTTCATAGAAAAATTTTTGAACAAAAAATATTTTTTCTTTAACTTTATAATTTGTAATAAAGATCACTGAACCCGAAGAAGGTTACCTACGTATCTCATCAAAATGAGAATCAGGTGTGTTTAGTTCGTGCAACTTGCAAAATTGTTGGACTTGTTGAAAATTTTGATTTATTCTGGACGTTTTATTTAAACCAATAATAGTAATAATAATAATAATAAAATTTATAGAACCATTCAATTTGAGATTTAACCATCAAACGGATATATTTCGTGAATACTAGAGGAAATATCCTCTCTTTCTCCTTTTTTAGTTTAATTAATTTACCCTTAAGCCGATCAACATTCCAACAAAGCCTTTCAAATAATGTAACAAGTAGCACATAGTCATGAATATGTTGATCTTGAAAGTTGGGTTTCTGTCCTAGATGGACCCGAGCCCTGTGTCGAACCCCACAAAGTCAAATACAAATGATGCAAATAAGTGGAGCCTAGTAAGGATAACCATGTTTGTGTTTCAGTTCTGCTAGGTTCAAGCCTATGAATAAAGGTATCTAGACTGGCTTATACGAGCGGACAACATGAGCCGGAGAGGGGCAACTTATCGGTAGCAGCGGTATTCTGATTTCATTGCTGGTGCAACCCCACCTAACATATGTGACTACAATCATTCACCAAGTGCCAAGACACTCCGGCTTTATCTTAAAAGAAAGTAGGATGCATAACTGCATTCCTGATCGTGTGTGAAGTGTTTTCTAAGATTCAGAGGGGGTGCGTGAGAGCAGACATATATATACATTAAACAATATCAAAGCAGTAAAAGAGCAACAAGTAGTACATTAGGCAATATACACAATATATTCCAAAATAAAATAAAAGTCAAGTATGAGTCAATATAATAAGCTTGAATTCTGGTTGTCCCCAGTGGAGTCGCTAGAGATGTTACACCCCTTTTTTCCGGCAAAGGTCAGAGAACAAGGATTTTTCCAATTGAAATGACGGTTTTGAATAGGATTATTTTTATTTATAGAGTCGCCACTTCGAATTGAGTTATGGTGTTCCAAGTCGCCTTTATTTGAATCCCCAATCAAAAGAAAGTTGACTCTTTATTTTTGGTCTACGAACTAAAAATTCGGGTAAGGAATTCTGTTGATCGAAGGGAAGGTGTTAGGCACCCCTTGAGTCCCGTGGTTCTAGCATGGTCTCTTTATTAATTTATGTCTGGTTTAAATTAATTTTGAATAAATTATTTATATTAATTATGCCTATGATTCACTTAAATATTATTGAACTTTTAATAGTCTCAACCAAGATGCGTAACCACATTCTTAGTCTTGACGTACGGTGGTTTAGAAGTGTAACATCTTTGATCCTGTGCATTAACCCTACTAAGATATGCATATACGTCTTTGATGTGATTTAAACTTTAATTATTAAAACAAATTGGCCAAGATGCATAACTGCATTCTTGACTTTTTTTATTTTTTAGACGTGTCAAAAATGTAAAATGATATTCTTAATTGGAATTAAATTTAA
>JACEIK010012518.1:18407-30918 GCA_018107945.1 Datura stramonium | reverse complement strand
ATAAAACATGCATTCATCGAGTTCATATACTTACAACGATACTATGAACATCAATCAATCATAACTTAAATGAATTCAAGCTTAATTTGCACTTAGGGCAGGGTTTACTCACCTCACATGTTCAAAAATTGAAAATTTAAGCAAAACTTGAGGTTAAGTTCAAGAACATACCTTTAATCTGATGAAATCGAAGAAAAGTTGAAGAAATCTTGTGCCTAGGTCCGTGTCATGTTGGGGAAGGAGGGAATTTGGGGTGTTGGTCGCGGAGGGAATGGAAAATGGGAAAAAATAGAGGGGAATCGGAGTTTAAAGGGTGTTTTTCACGCGGGTCACCCGGCGACCCGGTGTGACCCGACACGAAATAACACTCAACGTGTCACGGAGGGTAATGCGGAGCACCCCCTCCGTGACATGGAGCCAACGCGCCAGTGTTCTGGAATTTTAAAATTTCGTAATAGGCTTCAACGTGTCACGGAGGGTAACGCGGAGCACCTCCTCCCTGACACGGAGCCATCGCATAGGCTCACTGTCATGCTTCTTTTTATTTTTCTCACCTCGATTTTTTATCTTTGCGTTTCTTTGCATTTTTGCACTCCGTTCCACCTGAAAATCATCTCACAACAAGAATTTGGTTAGAATTCATAGGTTTCAATGCAAACACAATTTTTTTTTCAAATATTTCTCACAAGCATTACATTTACCAAAAATCGTTAAGCACAAAAACTTTAAAATTTTCCTCAAGCATCAACTTAACATTTAAAGAGGATGAGAAATACTCCCTGAGGCCTTTAGGCCTAGCTAACATCATACTTTCCTTCAACTTTGCACAAGTGGGTGTTCGACCCCACACTTTTTCTCTTCCATGCTTGTAAGCTTCCTCCTCCACGGGTACTTAGACTTCCCCTCCATCTGTGCTTAACATTCCACCAAAACAACACAAGATGAAAAATAACTAAAATCAACTTAAATGTAAGAAATTAAAATGGTACCCATGGGTTTCCTCCCAAGAAACGCCTAATTTTACGTCGCAGCACGACGTATCAAGTTTCACCACTTTTTCCTCCACCTTGAGGATATGAATCTCACCCCTAATTTCTTCTCTAATTTCCTCTTAAATGGTACCCATGGGTTTCTTCCCAAGAAACGCTAATTTTACGTCAGCAAGACGCACGTATCAAGTTTCACCACTTTTTCCTCCACCTGAGGATATGAATCTCACCCTAATTTCTTCTCTAATTTCCTTATGCTTCAGGGGTGGTGGTGAAAATTGTAAGGACCAAGCAGTAACCTGCCGTTTGGAACTTATTGGCCCTTAAGTAAGCGAAGTCATTTTGTCTCTCCGAGTCAGCAAATATCAAAATATACTAGGCTTGGTCCTCCTCTAGATATTTCTCTATAAGCATGGAAGACTCTATTTCTCAACCAAAATTAATGTCGAAAATGCTTCGAGTGTGGTCCAATATCCCTCAATTCTGAAACCGCATTGTGCTAACCTCTTACTTGTATACACCTTCTCAAAGATCGACATCTATCTCTCCATTAATGTCAACTGGGTATACTCTATCTACTTCTTCCATGAATGAATTTTTCCATAAGTGTGAGCCCATCACTGGGACACTCAAGAGATTCTAATTGTTGGGCTTCATCCAAAAATTCACCCTTGTCTTTCTTGTAGTTCCTCTTGGAATATTGCCTAAAATCATATCACAATTTATCACAAGCCTACCAAGAATCATCTCCGTGGACTTTGATGCTCATCCTTTCTAGAGCCTCTGCATTCTCTTCTGCTGAATTCTCAATACCAAGCCGCTACCTCCTTCATTGCTTCTGATTGCTCAAGGAGTTGTTTTACATGTCTTCTATTCGAGCTTGGCGTCCCAAGTCCTCATTTTCAGCATGCCTACATTCAGCAAAAACAATAAAAGGATAGTAGGGCAGTTGGAGGGGAGTATGCATTCAGAAACTATCCTAATGGCCATCTTTGACCACCTTAAATATATTGCACGTGTTACAAGAAAGGCTAAAAGTGGTGTCCATCGCAATTCAGACAAGACTTATCAAAGTAGGAGTATCCACCATTTAAACCAATTGTGTTCCAATGATGTCATGTCAAGAAAGGTATCCTAAAAAAATCAAAAAGAATTAAACCAAACACTAAGCACAAGTTGTCAAGACTTATATAGAATTTGTAAACTAACACCAAGAAAACACTTTATCAATTGCTAGTCCTCGGCAACGGCGCCAAAAATCTTGTTCGGGTGTTGCAACTACACGCAACTGCACGGGTCGAACAAGTAGCAAATGGCTCAAGTAAGCTGTATCGATCCTAAAGGGACCGAACTAAGGTAATAATCGCTTAAGTGTTTCAATGAACTATAACTTAAAAATGCGTACAACAATTCTAAATAGGATTTTGAGAGTGCTTAGCTTCCTAATTTATACGAATCTAAGACAAAGTTATCAAATGAGTCTCGAACTATAGTAATGAGTATGCTAAGGTTAAAACGAACATGCAAAGGAAGTAATTTATCGACAGTCTAGCTTAATCTTTCCTTCGGTTGCTAGTCAAGAATTATTGTCTATGGATTGAAACTTGTCCTACCCAACTTAAGAATCATGAACCTTCAATCTACATTTCTGTGATAAAGAATCATGTTCTAGCCATACAAAACGATTCCTTAATTGATCATTAAGACTTTCGATATATTTCTATTCTCGAATTTAAATCAATTTTCGAATTTTCCCAAACTAAGAAAAGTCATATCCTACCAATTCACAACTTTCCAATTCCTTTCCTTTTCAAGATCAAAAATTGGATTTTTTGGATATACATTAACATTGGCCAAACATTACCGTAGTAAGAATCAAGAATTGATAGAACAACCATTGAAGAAAAGATGAAAAAACCAAAATGATCAACAATTACATTCCACTACAATTGTTCTTAACCTCAGCAAGAAGTGAATCTAGCCACTCATTTGTGGATTAAACATCATCAAATGAGTATAAATCATACAAACAATTGAGATAAAAGAGAAAGAGATAGAGAAGAACCTTAGAATTTTCGTCCCCTCAACTACCCGTAACCAATGCTTCTTGCTCAACTAAGTTAGAATGTTTAAAAATAAACCTACGTGTGCTATTTATACTGGTGAGAATTTTTCCCGGAATAACAGAAACTGTGGCATGGAGTGTATCATGAGCAACTCCTCCGTGCCACAGGCTAACGTGGACCTCTCTCGGAATTAGGTTCCTCGCCATCACTTCTAAGTGTGCCACGGCCTGCAACGCCGAAGCGCCAAAGCCAACGGCCACGCGCACGCGAACCCTCACCGGAAATTGATGTTCCAGGTAAACATGGGCGCAACGTTCCACAGCTTGCATCGCGTGGCATTGCCTCCGTGTCACGAAGTAATGCGAGGCTTCACCGGAAATGGCCAAAATAATTTCACCTGAGGCAGAGTGCCTCCGCGATGGCAGCGTGACACGTCCATCGCAGCCCTTATTTTTGCTGCTCTTCCTTGACCTTTTCCACTGCTTGCTTCCAAGTCCATTCCCGATTTTTACCAACATGTCTTAGCTTCCTAAAATTCCATTTTTCCTGCAAAACAATACTAATCATGTTGGTTAGTTTAAATTCACATTTTAACTACAAATCACATGAGAATGCACAAATAACAATAGATAAACAAGACGAAATGAAGCATTTGAGTATCACTTGGGCATATAATTCTGCCCAAGATCAACTATGAGGTGACCACGAGTCGTTACTTCATGGTACTACTGTGGTATGGGTCAGTGGTCGGGGGAAAAGCAGTTTTTTAGGGTTTTTCATTAATGGCATTTTCATAATTCATAAGCCCCAGATTCCCTAAACTACACGTTTTGGATTCTAACTTGCACAATTTTAAGGGCCTTTCATTCCTAAACTCCCATTGTCTCAACTCTCCTTCTTCCTCCTCTCTAAAATTCTAGGTTTCACCAAGGTGTTCTTCAAGCTTCAAGGAAGAGTTTCGAGTGGATTTTTGTCTTCCGTTATTCGACTTCAACCAGGATATTCTTCCATCCTTGTGCCCCAAAATATTTTCAATAATAATCTGTTAATTTATTTAGAATATCATGATCTAGGTTTGAATAAAATTTAATTTCTTCTTCATTCATTTTCTTAAATAGAAATATTTACTGCAATTATGGAATTTATTTATGATGTTAATTTGATGGGTTATTGTTGGGAATATGGATCATATGTTGGGAATGCATGAGGATAACATGTTGTTTATAAATTGGCTTGAGTAATGAATTGGTGTTGCTTATTGTTCAATTAATTTTCGTGAGCTATGCATGAATATGAAGAAATTGTGAAAATATAGGATGATATTATGGGTGATGTTGTTCCTAACTTGATTTAAGTGTTGAATGAGAATTGTTCATTTCTCTTAGATTATCGTAGAAATTCATGATTTTGATGGAAGTGTAGAAATATTTCATAATTAACCCTAATACTTGATTATCATATCGATGACCATGTTGGATTGAGTAGGAGTTGTGGGCTTGAGTAATTGAAGTAAATTATGTTCCATCACCATGTTCTAGATTTAATTGATTGGACATGACAAGATTGCATCTCTATTGTTGAACTTCGAAGCTTGGGCGGATTCTATATTGTGTTTCCTTACTAAAATTATTTTTATAAAAATCTTGGAATCTAAAATGCCCGTGGCTAAAGAGTTCACAAAGGAGTGATTATGACAAGTGTCTGGAATGTTGTAGACCTAAATAAATGAAGTCATGTATCTTGATAGAGTGTAAGCTGTATTTTATTAACCATGTATGATCTCATATTACATGTTGAATGAGATGAACTCTGAATTTGGAATGTCATGATAGTTTATGCATAATGTGACTCTGTAGAATGCTCGTTAGCGTATGATGCTTGAGATAGCTATTGATTGGACTTCATGATGAGGTGAATTATGATGAGAATGCATGAAAATGATATTTCAACTATTGGGCTTGATGTTATTAGAAAGTAGCCCCCATCCTGTTGATCAGAATGTTATATGAGGAAAATTAGTAAACGTCCTTGTCTCTGATTAGCCGTTGCAATTTAGATTACCGCTAGTTAGTCGGGATTCTCGATAATAAGAATGTTTCCCTAGTCAGTCGGGATTCTCGTTAGCAAGAATGTTTCCCTTGTCAGTCAGGTTTCTCGTTAGCAAGAGCATTTCCCTAGTCTATCGGGACTCACATCCCTAGCTACTAATCATGCATGTTTCTCCTCTTTCAATCAGGACTAACATCCTGAGCTATTTAGTGACTCATTATATATGAGCATTCTCTCCCTTAGACAGTCGGGGACCCTTATGATATCAGTCACGGCATTGCATCTCTGTATCATTATGATTACTACTTTTGTGCATCATTGAACTTATAATAATGCATGTTCTTATAATATGATTATGAGCATTCTCTCCCTTAGACAGTCGGGGACCCTTATGATATCGGGCCACGGTATTGCATCTCCGTATCATTATGATTACTACTTTTGTGCATCATTGAACTTATAATAATGCATGTTCTTATAATATGATTATGTTTATATAAATATGTGGATCTCATACCAGGTTGTTGTATCTCATTTTGGTTACGTTACTAATCTTGTGATTTATAGTACTTCCTTTCTTGTATACTTATACTTATGAGCTATTTATTTGAGTTCCTACATACTCAGTACACATTCCAAGTACTGATCTCACGCTCTCTTGGGATATATCATTTTATGATATAAGTTCAGGTCTCCAGATTCAGCTGCCTGACTAAATACGTTCCCCCCGCTTTCTGCTGCTAGTGGTGAGTCCTCATCTTCCGAGGATGTGGCTTATATTCTTATTTAATTATGTTTCAATTTTCATACCTTTGGATTCAGTTGGGGGCTTGTCCCAGCAACTCATCAGTTATTAGAAGGCTTTCCGACTTGTTCAGGCAGATTTACGCGTTGTATTTAAGTGTTGTTAGGATTTCTATATTATGGGTTATATTAGATTTTGTTATCAGTTCAGCTTATCCATATTGCTAGTTGTCTTTTATGTTAAGTGTATGCTATGATTATGCCATGGGTCGACTTGGAGCCTCTCGGGGTTCCTAGTTTCATGTCTACGATCCGGGTCTACTTTCGGGTCGTGACAAAGCTGGTATTAGAGCCAGGTTTAGAGTTTCCTAGGGTGTCTGAAGGTCTTGTTACATATAGTCTTATTCATGGGTGTTAAGCGCGCCACACTTATGACAAAGAGTCTATGAGAAGTTTTAGGAATGTTCCTCTTCTCTTCATAAATCTTATTGTGTGGGGTATGAAGCTCTAAATAGTTCCTCCCTTTACTTGTGCTTTAAGCGCTCGCAGACAATGCCTCCCCGACAAGCGAATGGAGAAGGATATGGTAACGGCCGCCAACAGGTACCACCAGCGTAGGCAATCCCAATAGATTATCATATTACGCATGTTGAGTTTCGAGCAGCCATCCACGTGTTGGCGCAGGCCCCGACATCTTAGATTAATCAGCAGGCAGTGACCTATTCACCACAACATGGAAATGAATCGACGGCAAGGATAAGAGATTTTATTCGGATGAACCCACCCTAGTTCTTGGGGTCAAAGGTGGATGAGGACCCATATGAATTTTTAGAGGAGATACAGAAGATTACTCACATAATTGGGGTGATAGGGAAAGAGAGCGCGAGCTTAGCCTCCTACTAGTTAAAGGGAGTTGCTTACATCTGGTATTGTCAGTGGAGAGATAACGGGGGAATTAAAGTTGGTTCCATACGTTGGGATGAATTTATGACAGTGTTCTTGGACAGGTTTTTCCCTCGGGAGTTGAGGGACGCAAAGGTAGCAGAGTTCATTATGTTGAGGCAAGATGACATGATTGTTTAGGAGTAGGCATTGGAGTTCACTCAGTTATCTAACTATGCACCGGATATGGTAGCCGATCAGCGGGCCCGAGTGAGAAGGTTCTTCAATGGAGGTCAGACTCCTTGGTTAAAGAATGCAGGTCTTCCATGTTGCACCAGGACATAGACTTTCCACCCTTGGTTATATTTTCTCAAGAAATGGAAGTAGAGCAGGTGAAAGAAAAAGAGAGAGGGACCAAGAGAGCCAAGACTGGAGACTTAGAGTCCTCCCATCAGAGGTCGGGTACCGGATATCACTCACACAACCATTAGAGATCAGCTGCCCCAGCACCTTTGACAGCCAGTACTTCGTATAAGCCCATAGTAAGGGAGATCACGTACCCATTGTGTATGAGCTGTGGAAAGCACCACTTGGGAGTTTTCATGGCCGGCACAGATGTTTGTTTTTGGTGTGGCAAGGCGGGCCATATGCACTAATATTGCGCGATGGCTAAGAGGGGTGAGAGCAGATCCTCTACCACTTCTTCAGTAGCTTCTATAACCCATTCATTTCAGTAGGGTGCATCCTCTAACCCAGGAGGCAGACATCATCAAACTGCTCTTATGCAGTAGCAGCCCATCAGGATAAGGGCCAAGGAGCCAGTAGTGGCCACAGGTATGTTGTGAATCTTGTGTTGTCCCCTTATATGTTGCACACCTTAGTACTGAATAAGAAGCTAGGTTGTGATTGTGAAAAGAGTTTTTTGATGTGTAATGTAAGTAGTTGTTAGTATAAGGCTTGTGGTGAAGGTTAGAAGTGAAAAAGGAGTTAAGAAATAGTAATTCATCCGTACCTGAAGTAAGATTCGGGAGCCTTAGGATTATGACTTTAAGCTAAGGGGGGAGATAGTGTATATGTGAAATAAGTTAGATCTTGTAAATGCTCATATGAAGTTCCAGCTCAAGTTGTTGCATTATGTCGATCCCTTCTTGGTTCAGATAATTTCTCTGGTAATTTAAGTTGAAGTTAAAGTGGTGTCGATTCCTATGTGCATATTTCTGAGGTTTAGAAGTAACCATTTTAGTTAGCAGTGCCAACTTTACCTATGAGTCATTATTGCTTATCTTTATGTTATGAATCAGCTATGTGTGTTGATCCATGTTTTCTTATGTGCTCGGATTGAATTCACTCTTTGGAAGTTGTTTGTTAACTTAGTAGAGTTAGATTATCTTATGTATGTGCTCAGTCCTAGATGTTAGGGATGACTCGTGCTTATAAAACTCTCACTTAGATTAGATATTGTGAATCCTTACTTTGTATTGGAAGGCGATTTGAGAACGAAGGTTTAGTCCGTGTTAGTTTTGTGCCAGATAAAAAGGGGAAAGAATTTTCTTCCGGTGTTTGTGTAGTTCTATGCTGGTTTCAAGTTCTTCGGCCTCCCTTGAGTCACGATATGCATATCAGGTGTGAATATTCAGAGTTGGTGTACCAGGTTGGTCCTAAGTCAGATACTCCGTTGTTTTTTAGCTTTGATTGATTGGTATTTGGATATCGGCTTCGTCTTTATATTTTCAGTATGTTCAACCAACATTTGAGGACTAATCTTCCTGTGGGGGAGATATTTTAACACCCCAAGTTCCCAAGATTAAAATTCAAGATTTGGAAAGAGCTTAGAAAAAACATCTGCAACATTACCTCAGTACGACTCAAGGTATGAGTTGTAGGTTGATTTTACGTGTCGTAGGAAGACCCGTGTTTCAGATTTGATAAGTCATTTTCCTAACCACGAGTTCCCACCACGAGCCGTAGTATGTGGGTACGACTTATGGACAGAAGTCTTGACGAGTCTTTCAGGTTAACATGTGGATGATTGTACGGGTGATGGTACAACTACTAAGAAGGAGTTACGGGTCATGGTACAACTCGTAGGTTGTAGAAAAGAGTCGTGATGAGAAGTTGTGGTTAAGTCGTGATTGGTCAGGGTGGATGATACAACAAATGTAAATACGACTCGTAGAAGGTCACTACGAGTCGTGGTGAGCGAGTTGTGGCCAGATTCAGAGGATTGAGATGTGGTGTCTACGAGAGGTGACCAAAAGTCGTTACTTCATGGTACAACTCGTGGTATGAGTCATGGTCGGGGGCAGAGCAGTTCTTCAACTCTCCTTATTCCTTCTCTCTTCTCAAAAATTCTAGGGTTTCACCAAGGTGTTCTTAAAGCTTCAAGAAAGAGTTTCGAGTGGGATTTTCGTCTACCAGGTATGTAGGACTTAAACTAGGATATTCTTGCATACTTGTGCCCCCAAATGTTTTCAATAAGAATCCGATTTAATTTATTTAGAATATCATGATCTAGGGTTTGAATAATGGGTAATTTCTTATTCATTCTTTTTATTAAATGCAAATATTTACTGCAATTATGGAATTTATTTGGGATGTTAATTTGATGGGTTGTTTGGAATATGGATCATATGTTGGGAATGCATGAGGATAACATGTTGTTCGTAAATTGGATTGAGTAAAAACTGGGTGTTGCTTATTGTTCAATTAATTTTCGTAGCCAATATGAAGAAATTGTGAAAATATAGGTCAAGTATGTGTGGGTGTAGTATGTTTTTCCTATCTCGATTTAAGTGTTGAATGGGAATTGTTCATTTCTCCTTTGATTACCGTAGAAATTCATGATTTTTATGGAAGTGTGGAAATATAGAATAATTTACTCTAATGACTTGATTATGATATTGATGACCATGTTGGATTGAGTAGGAGTTGCGCGCTTTAGTAATTGAAGTAAATTATGTGCCATCACCCTGTTCTAGATTTAATTGATTGTACATGACAAGATTGCATCTCTATTGTTGAACTGCGAAGCTTGGGTGGATTTTATACTATTTTTCCTTACTAAAATAGTTTTTAAAAAAATCTTGGAATCTAAAACACCCGTGGCTAAAGAGTTCACAAAGGAGTGATTATGACAAGTGTGTGGAATGTTCTAGACCTAAACAAACGAAGTCATGTATCTTTATAGAGTATGAGTTCTATTTTACAAACCATATTTGATCTCATATTATATGTTGAATGAGATGAACTTGGAATTTGGAATGTAATGATAGTATATACATAATGTGACTTTTTAGAATGCTCGTTAGCGTAAGATGCTTGAGATAGCTATTGATTAGACTCCATGATGAGGTGAATTATGATTATAACGCATGTAAATGATATTTTAACTATTGGGATTGATGTTATTAGAAAGTAGCCCCATCCTATTGATGAGAATGTTGTATGATCAAAAATCAGTAAACGTCCTTGTCTCTGATTAGCCGTTGCAATTTAGATTACCGCCAGTCAGTCAGGATTCTCATAACAAGAATGTTTCCCTAGTCAGTCGGGATTCTCATTAGAAATAATGTTTCCCTAGTTAGTCGGGATTCTCGTTAGCAGGAATATTTTCCTAGTCAGTCGGAATTCTCGTTAGCAAGAATGTTTCCCTAGTTAGTCGGGATTCTCGTTAGCAAGAGCATTTCCCTTATCTATCGGGACTCACATCCCTATCTACTACCCATGCATGTTTCTCCTCTTTCAGTTGGGACTAACATCCCTAGCTAGTTAGTGACTCGCTATATCAGAGCCTTCACTCCCTTTGACAGTCGGGGACCCTCATGATATCAGTCACGACATTGCATCTCTGTATCATTATGATTACTACTTTTGTGCATCTTTTAACTTATAATAATGCATGTCCTTATAATATGATTATGTTTATATGAATATGTGGATCTCATACAAGGTTATTGTATCTCATTTTGGTTACGTTACTAATCTTGTGATTTATAGTACTCGCTGCTTGTATATTTATACTTATGAGCTATTTATTTACGTTCCTGCATACTCTGTACATTCCAAGTACTGACCGCAAACCTCTTGTTCTATATCATTTTATGATATAGATTTAGGTCTCCAAGTGCAGCCGCGTGACTAGATACGTCCCCCTCTTACAACTGCTAGCGGTGAGTCCTCATCTTCCGAGGACGTGACTTATATTCTTATTTAATTATGTTTCAGTTTTCAGACCTTTGGAGTTTGCTAGGGGCTTGTCCCAGAAACTCATCAGTTAGTAGAAGGCTTTCAGACTTGTTTAGATAGATTTCCTTGTTGTATTTAAGTGTTGTTAAGATTTCTATATTATGGATTATATTAGATTTTGTTATCAGTTCCTCTTATCCAAATTGTTAGTTGTATTTTATGTTAAGTGTATTCTATGATTATGCCATGGGTCGACTTTGGAGCCCCTCGGGGTTCCTTGTTCTGTGTCTCCGATCCGGTCTACTCTCGAGTCGTGACACTTTGTCCCTATTTTCATGTGCAAATTTGTAGTTTAATTAAACGTTGTGATTTCCCCAATGATTAGTTTATTATTTTTGAGACATTGATGCAAGTTACGTCAATTTAGACAACACTTGTGTGATAAACTACTATTCACTGTGGGATTTGACCCCCACACTCATTGGGTATATTTGTTTTGCTAACGACCGTTTATGCTCCACCTTTGCGAGGATGAATTTGGACGTTATCAAGTCCTAACGAATCATCCTATGAGCCGTAGTTCAAAACCATGAGCCAAGGGATGACTTGTGAAGCCTTTCCTAACCTTTTGTATTACCAGTTATGAAAGAAAACATGTTTTTGAGGTGGGTATGTAGAGTTTACCACCCCAATAATTCACAAAAAATACACAATGTTATCCACCCCATAAGTCGCCACTATTAAATTCTCTTATGAACTTACAGCCCACATACAATCAGATTCATTGTTCCTATTTTAATCTAAAACCCAGCATACAAGATCATGAGTAACCTACTAGTCATATTCCTCCACTTCATTTTCATGAATGGAGGATTCACAGTGAGAATTTTTCAACTTACTTTCTAAACTTTTGAATGATTCTTGCTTGCTTAGGGTTTGGAGTATGAATCTGATGTTGGGCATAATCTTATGCCCATTTGCATGTTTTTATCCATATTTTTCCTTGTTTTGAGTTCAGAATCCTTATGAAATGTATGAATTCATGTTTTCATGTGCCTTATTTGCTAATGAATGTTTCAAGATGTTTTGAGCAGGAAATCAATGAAAAAGGACCCAAAAATGACTCAAGGTGTGAAGAAGAATAGCTTGCAAAAGTTGGGCTGGGGCTATAGTTGCCGTGGGCGTGTCCAACAGTTGTATTTCTGAGATAATGCACCAAAGTTGGTGCTATGGATACCGTGGGGTACCATGTACCTTAGCTCTAGAGATGAGAATTTGACTATCACCTTGGAAAGATGGATGTCATGGAGGCCCAGAAGCATTCTAAAGTTAGGAAATTTCCCTAACTTTCTGGTGATATGGTGAGAGTAGGGCACCAGAATGGTCTTTCAAGCTCAAGAAATTGACTAACACTCTGGTGCTATGGTGTGAGTGGGGCACCAGAGGTGTTAGAAGTGCAGAAATTTGGATAAGTCCTTGGTGCTATGGTGAGAGTGGGGTGCTAGAAGCTATTATACATAGGAAATTTGACTAACTCTATGGTTCTATCTATGGAGGATACAATTAGGTCCAAGGAAATACAGTTGAAAATTCATC
>JACEIK010012517.1:17282-30921 GCA_018107945.1 Datura stramonium | reverse complement strand
GTAAGTACTACTCCCACTGGATAGTCCTAACTTGACTGCTAAGCTGAGAGCTCAAAATTGGGGTCCTTGACCAGGTCAGGAATACTTATCTGGAGGTACCCTGAGAGTCTATTGGATCAGTTAACGATAAACTGGTGTTCTAAAACTGGTCAGAGCTGCTTATCTGGAAGCGTCGCAACTGTTTGAAGAACAAACAGATAACTGAATGTGCTAGTTCTAAGACTGATTAGAGCTTCTTATTTGGAAGCGTCGTAACCGTCTAAAGAACAAACTAATAACTGATAACTGATAATTGGGACTAAGAGGTATTACTGACACCTCAAGAGACTGGCTATAGTCAAACTCATCAGTTGACCTTTTTGCAAGATGCTGAAATTTACTAAGCACTGACTAAGACTAAACAATCAATAATTCTACTCTTGATATTGCAACTGTACTATCCTGGTGATTTCAAGAATAATTAGAATCAAGCAACACTAGTAATAAGAACATGTTGAAATACTCAATTCATTGTATTCAAAGAAACTAGGCTAAAATCATATAATTTCATAAAAAGAGATAATGACCAGAAGTGTAGCTAACAACGAACCTAAATACTCATGAAAATTATAACATAAAGAAATCCATAATTTACTGAGAAATGAACCTTAACTGTGAACTTCGGGGCTAGAACTGATAAGATTTTCAAAAGAGTTTTGGGGCACAAGGGAAGAACAGTTCCCTTGTTAAATTCCCAAATACTTGAAGTAGAATTTCTTGAAAAGGATCTGGAGAATCTGAGGAGAACACTTGAAATCCCTAGCTTGATCTGAGTGAAATGTCAGGAATTTCTTTTCTCTCGAAATCGAGAGATGAGTGAAATGAGAGGGATTTATTTGATTACCCCCTTTAATTCTCTTCAAAATGTGCCCAAAAATGACGTAGTTTAGGAACTAAAATAGCTGGAAGTTATGAAAAGGCCCCTGAGATAAAAGTTTGAAAACTGGCCAATGGGGACCAACAGGTCACACAATGAGTCGTCGGTTGACACCATGACTCGGTGGGACTAGTGATTGGTCCTGGGCCTGAACTTCGTGCTTACTAGAAATTTGCAACGAAGGGGACCACGAATCATTTGATGAACCAACGGGTCGTTAGTACCTCTCGTGGACACTGATATGGATTTAAGCATAACACTAGACCCCCTTGTAACGGATGCCACCACGACTCATTGGTTCAATCAACGAGTCGTTGTCACCCCTCGTCTTTGCTATCGGGATTCTGAAGGATTTTAAGGCTCGTCACCACTAGTGGACACAATGACTCGTCTTATGATACAATGGGTCATTGTTGCTACTCGTTGTCACTGGAAGAGATTGTCAACTATACCTTGTAGCTCGAACAAATGAGTCACCTCACGTGTCGTTACATCAGACGATGAAGACTTGTTTGACTCGTGGGTTCCTGAATAGGGTTTAACTAATTCTGAGTTGGGAAGGCAATGAGTGAAAGGATGACTCGTTGCTCCTCACAACGGGTCATTCCATGTCTCGTTGGTTCCCAAAGGATAACTAGCAGGGCTGACCACGACCCAGACAATGAGTCATTACTGCTGACAATGACTCATTGTCTCGGTCATTCTGAGACAAACTTTTATGATTCTTTCTGTTTTTTCACGCAAAGTTTTAGTTTTGTCTAAGAATGTTTTGGGGTGTTACAATATCTCCCCCTTGGGATCATTTGTCCTTGAATGAAGGTTAAAGCTGCTGGGAAAACTGAGAAAAGAGCTGCAATTGCCGAACTGAAACTATAATCTAATTTCTAAAGGAGTGACTGACTCCGAACTAATATAGTCATACTGACTGAGTTGACACAACTAGTGTGCACACTAAAAACCTGAATAGAACTGATGAGTACTGTCCTGAGAAGAGTATTGAGGAAGAATTTACCTGATGCTGAAACTGAACTAGAAGTGAATAAATGAGGGTATTTATCCATCATGTCTGCTTCTTCCTCCCATGTGGCTCCCTCAACTAGCTGGTTCCTCCACAAGAATTTTACTGAAGCAGTCTCCTTATTTCTCAGCTTACGATCCTGACGGTCTAGGATATAAACTGGTACTTCTTCGTACGAGAGACTATCCTTCACTTCCACACTGTCTAGTTGAAAAACTGAGGTCAGATCACCGATGCACTTCTCCAATAGTGACACAGGGAAGACTGGGTGAACAAATGCTAACAACGAAGGTAATTCTAACTCATAAGCCACATTGCCAATTCGCCTCAAAATCCTGAAGGGTCTTACATACCTCGGAATGAGTTTCCATTTCTTCCCAAACCTCATCACCCCTTTCATGAGTGAAATTTTCAAATAAACCCAATCATCTACAACAAATACTAACTCTCTCCTCCTCACACCCCCATATGATTTCTGCCGGCTCTAAGCTGTTTTCAACCTCTCTCTAATTAGTTGCACTTTTTGCATAGCTTCTTGCACTGAGTCTGGCCCTACCAAGGTAGCTTCGCCAACATCTAACCACCTTATATGGGACCTACACCTTGCCTCAAACGGGGTCATCTGAATACTGAGGCGATAGCTGTTACTGTATGCAAACTCAATGAGAGGTAGGTGATCATCCCAACTGCCCTTAAAGTCGATCACACAAGCTCTCAGCATATCTTATGAGGTCTGAATTGTCTGCTCATCTTTTCCATCTATCTGAGAGTGAAAAGTTGTGCTGAGCTTTACTAGAATACCGAGTCCCTTCTGAAATGACTTCTTGAAATACAAGGTGAACTGGGTACCTCTATCTGAAATAATGGATTAGGGAACTCCATGCCATCTGACCAACTCTCAGATGTACATTATAGCATAACCCTCAACTAATTATGTAGTTTTAATATGGAGAAAATGTGCTGACTTTGTCATCTTATCTACTATCACCCAAATTGAATCATATTGCTGACGAGAACAAGGTAGACCTATAATGAAGTCCATATTCATTTCTCCCCACTTCCACGTGGGTATGCTAATATCCTGATTCATACCCCCAAATCTCTGATGTTCAACCTTAACCCATTGGCAGTTCGGGCACTTAGCCATAAATTCTGCAATATCCCTCTTCATGATGTTCCACCAATAGATTTCTCCTAGGTCACTGTACATCTTGGTGGCACCTAGGTGGATAGAATATCTAGAGTTATGTGCTTCTTCCATGTATCTATTGTCTCAAGTAACCTACCTCCGGAACGCATAGCCTGCCATGGTAATGAAGCACACCATCTCCCCTATGGAGAAAGCCTCCACTTCCTTTCTTAGAACTGTTTCTTTCAGCTTAAGTAGTATGAGATCTTCATCCTGCTTAGGGCATCAACCACCAAATTGGCCTTGCCCGGATGATATAGCACGCTTATGTCATAATCCTTTAATAACTCCAACAACCTTCTTTGACAAAGGTTTAAATATTTCTAATTGAACACGTACTGAAGACTCTTGTGATTGGTGAAAACATCCACGTGTACCCCATAAAGGTAATGCCTCCATATGTTTTGTGCAAACACCACTACCGCCAATTCAAGATCATGAGTCGGATAATTCTTCTCATGAACTTTGAGTTTTCTAGAGGCATAAGCTATCAACTTACCCCGATGCATCAGAATGCAACTGAGGCTAACTCTAGAAGCATCACAATTGACTACAAACCCATCTGTTCCTTCTGGTAAGGTCAACACTGGAGCTGTAGTGAGTCAAGTCTTCAGCTCTTGGAAACTCTTCTCACATTCATCTAACCACTGAAATTTCACCTTTTTTGAGTTAGTTTGGTAAGAGAAAACACAATAGAAGAAAATCCCTCTACAAACCGTCGGTAATATCCAGCTAGACCCAGGAAACTCCTTATATCCATAGGGTAAGTGGGTCTTGGACAGTCTTTCGCCGCTACTTTCTTTGGAGGATCTACCTGAATACCCTCACCTGAAACCACATGGCCAAGGAAAGACACATACATCAGCCAGAATTCACATTTGCTGAATTTAGCGAACAACTAGCAGTCTCTTAGAGTCCGCAATAGTATCCTCAGATGGTTAGCATGTTCCTCCTCATTTTTGGAGTACACCAAAATATCGTCTATGAAAATGATGGCGAACATGTCCAGATATTATTTAAATACCCTATTCATAAGGTCCATAAAAGTGCAGGGGCATTAGTTAGTCCAAAGGACATAACCACAAATTCGTAGTGGCCATATCGAGTTCTGAAAGCTGTTTTCAGTATGTCATATTCCCTGACCCTAAGTTGATGATACCCCGACTTGAGATCTATCTTGAAAAAAACATTTTTCTCCCTAAAGCTGATCGAAAAAGTCGTCAATTCTGGGTAGGGTATACTTGTTCTTAACTGTAAACTTGTTCAACTGAAAGTAGTCGATACACATTCTGAGAGTACCGTCTTTCTTTCGCATGTACAACACTGGAGCACCCTATGGGGAGATGTTGGGCCTAAAGAAACCCTTGTCTAAAATATCTTTTAGTTGTTCCTTCAACTCCTTAAGCTCAGCTGGAGCCATTCTATAAGAAGGAATAGAGATGGGCTGAGTGTCCGGAAGAAGGTCTATGCCAAATTCTATTTCCCGCTCGAGAGGAACTCCGGGAAGATCATCGGGAAACACATAAGGGAAATCGTTGACAATTGGGACTGACTGAATAGTTGGGGTCTCAAAGCTAGAATTATTTACTAGAACTAGGTGATAGATGCACCCCTTTGAAATGAGCTTCCTTGCCTTAAGGTAGGAAATAAACCGACCCTTAGGTGTTGAAACACTACCTATCCATTCAAAGACTATCTCATTAGGGAACTGAAATCTGACGAATCTAGTTCTTCAGTCAACTGAGGCATAATTGGAATGTAACCAATCCATGCCAAGAATGAGGTCAGAATCGACCATGTCTAACTTTACTAGATCAGCTAGAATAACCTTGCTCAATACTAAGACTGGGTAGTTTCTATATACCTGGCTGGCTCTAACAGACTCACCAACTGAGGTAGAGACTCAGAATGGTTCTAAGAGAACTTATGGACTAATTTCAAACTAAACAACTACATAAGGATTCATGAACGATAGTGTGGCTCCTAGATCTAGTAAGGCATATACACCTAGGTGGAAAATACGTAACATACCCGTGACCACGTCAGGTGAGCTCTCCTAATCTTGACGAGAGGACAAAGCATAAAAGCAGTTTTGGTGTTGACCGCCATCCATACCTGAAGTATTACCATATTGAGCTGGATGGCCTGTTGGGGCTACTGAAGTAGACTGAGCTCTCCCCCGTCCTATTGAAGGACCCTTTTTTAACCTATGGCCCAACTACCCAAATCCAAAGCAATCCTCCTTGCCCATGTGGCATTCCCCTGATGGCTCTTTCCACACTTAGGACAAGTTGGGTATCGGTTGCTAGCACTGAAACTCTGGGACTGAGAGCCAGGTGCTCCACCCTTCCGATCCTTAGGGGACTGGAAAGAAGGGGCACTGGCTCATGTGGGTGCTGGAGTCTTCAATTGTTGTTGTTGTGGACGACTACTACCGCCGGACCTCTGGTGGCCATAATCCAATAGACCTATTCTAGCCCGCTTATTCTCCCTCTAAATATCCTTTAACTTCTCTGCCTTAATCTACTGGGCATGAATGATGAGGCTAGAACTCCACTCAGTAACCAAGAACTTAATCTACCAGCGCACTATCACCGCAGGCATGAATGCAACATCCAGACTTGGGCGTCAGTACAATAATGTACCGAGCATGAAAGGCAGAAACAACTGGAAGACTAAGATTAGAGATCAATAAATATACCAAATATCATAGATGGAGAACTCAACTTAAGTAAACACATAAAACCTACCTGGCCCCCATAAGCTTGGAATGTACAAGAAAACATACAAACAGAACTTACCTGGCCACCATAAGCCCGACAAGTCCAAAAGTAAACAATAACACAGCGGCACCTAGCTGACACAACTCACTTTTCATTGCCTCTAGACCTCTCAACGGCTTCAGCTAACACCAGCCAATATCTATCATCCACTACTATCAGATAACACATAACATGAACAAAAACCACAATATAATGCCAAAAAAATCAAAAGTAAATACCTGTTAATCAACATCATCAATAAAGAACTACCGGACTCTCTCTCAGCTGCACACAGTTAGCGGAGCTCAATCCATCTGGGAGAACCAATCGCGATCCCAGGAAGGCTCAAACATGTCCGACCACTCTCGAATCATGTCTCAGCTCGACACTAAAGAGGACATCATTCTCAACCCCGTAGGTCATTTCACTCCTTTTGCTCAACCCCTCAGCTGGAAACACTCTTGTGCATTGGGTATCCACAAGCCACAAGACACCTCGGGCTCGAACCCTAGCTAGAACAACTCTCACGCATCGGGTATCCACAATCCACAAGGCCTCAAACATAACACACACACAATCAACAACAATAATAATACATGCTCACGCAGCCCATAATCAGCTCTCAAACCCCACAACCCGACCATTACAACTTAGTACTATTCTTTCATGTCTAGCCGTCCACCGATGAGCCACTAACCGAGCTAAGGATTACCATCCGAACCAGTATATCCCCAAGCTTTACAAACATACAAGAATCCACTCTACTCATCACTAACAACAACGGACATGGCCAAGTCAAACCAAGTGTCACCACGGCCACAAATGTGCCATCGGCACGGCCGCCGACTCAAATATAACAAACGATCGCCACAACCATTGACCTTAACCATTATAAACCCTCATTACCTTGAAAATATAATCACCTAATATTATTTACTCAAACATCCCACAAATTTCTACAAGAATCCACAACTTGCTACAAGAATCACACGCCTCACACACGACCTCTCGACACGAGCTTAATAATTTGCCATGGCTATGATTCTATGCACTCAAGCTCGGGTCACCAACCAAACGAGCACCTTATGCACACCTTTATCGCCATATAAACAGCAGAACAAGAGTCAAATAACAATATAACAAAAAGCATCAAAAAACAGCCAACACACACGTCAATACCTACGACAACGGCAACGGAATTCATGCCGACAAAGGGAGGGACAAGCCTAAAATACCTTAGCATCAAGCCTAGACGAACTTGATCCTTCAACACCACGAACCTAACGCTTAAAGGAAGTCAAAGATTCTTCCAAAATGCAGCAAGCACAACTCAACAACAAAACAAGAAACTAAGCTTAGCCGACAAGATTCATAGGAATTCGACGGTAGAAATTCTAAGACAACAACTTACCGAGGTGAAATCACCAATAACTAGCCTTAAAAACTAGGGAGAATAAAACGAAGAAGTCTTAACAATAGCTTACCACAAAACAACCATTAACAACCTGGAAAAGACACCAAACCACGGACTACACCAAGCTCCCGACTTACCGACATCAAAATCATGTTGAGCCATGGCTTCTAGCCCAAAAACCCTTGGAAATACATGTAAGGACCTTCAAAGAGGTTATGGATATGAGAAGTTCTGGAAAATAAGAAAATAAGGCAACCAACGGACCAAGGGGCTTTTTATAGTCCTCCGCCACCTTAGACCCTTGTGATGTGGCTGCTTGCGCAGTCTTGTGAAAATGCGCATATCACTTTATTCCGAAGTCGGATTGACAAATGGTTTAATGTTTTGGAAACTAGACTCAAGAAGTTTAATTTGATAGGTCGAGCGCCCCCTAACTCCTTATATATTTGGAGAAAATCTTCCATACATTTGACCTTAATTTCAGGAAATCTCAAGAAGGACAATTTCATGATAACATTTGCCGAATTTTGTTCTACAACTTGATCTATGTCCAATCTTAAATATTATTATAAAGTGACTCAAATAACTCATAACACTTCCTTATTATCCTATTAGTCACTCTTATTCCTACTTTGAAAGTACGTATTTATCTCTTATATTATCTGGGGTGTTACACTTGGCCTCCCTCAATTCCCGAGGAAAGAATCTGTCTAGAAATGTAGTTGTGAACTCTTCACACTCTATTGGCCTTGCTGTTGCTGGCTCCCTTCCTTCGATTGGTGATACCAAATCTGAGCCACCCCTTTCAACTGGTAGGAAGTCAGATCAATACTCTCTATGGAACTAACACCCATAATCAGGATGATCTTCCACACCTCATCTACAAACTCTTGCGGGTCCTATCCCACCTTGGATGGAAAACTGGAGGGTTCATTTGGGTGAAGTCTCGAACCCTAGAAGCTGTTGCAGACCTATTTGTATTCACTAAAACCATCTGCCGGTTCATTTGATTAGTCATTGTTTCAGCCAGCAGCTGGATTGTCGCTCTGAATTTTACTAAGAATACTTGGTCGTCCTGAGAGGATGTTGGAGCTGGTTGGGCAGGTCAGTTTGCGTTTCCATTCCTCCTTCCGTTTCCTCATTTTGGAGGCATAGTTTCACTGAAATGAATAGAGCATGAGTTAGGAGGACATTTTGGGATTCAACTTCAATGCACGATAAGGAGTATGAACAAATGGGAGTTTTACTAATAACGTCTTGTAGACTCCCCGTCATAAGTGTGGCATACTTCACACCTATGCAAAGGACTCTACTTTATGCGAATTTAAAATATCCTAGGATACTCTAAACAAAGTGCTCTAATACAAAGTTTGTCATGACCCGAGTATAGACCCTGGCCGAGACACGGTACTTGGTGCCACAGGTGACCCCAAGCTAACCCATTGTCTACCATCTACATTAGTATACTAAGTAAACATAAGCGGAAGCTTTAAAATAAATATTTACAAATCAATACTGCCGAAAGTGTAAAACATCACTGAAAACAATACTACACAACTTTGTCTAAAAGCCAATACTAGCTGATGAGTTGCTGGGACAAGCCCCCAGCTAACTCTAAAGTCTGACTAAAAAGAAACTAACTAAATGCAAATAACGTTCACGGAAGATGAGGACTCACCAATCGGACTGCTACTGCTGGAATTGTAAACAGAAAATACTGACGATGCTGGGACTGAGAACCTGTGCTTGTATCATAATATGATACAACATAGGAAGTATGGATCAGTACTTTGAATGTACTGACTGAGTGAGATAGACAATAAGTATGGAAAATAAACAATTGAGTTGAAATAACATGAAATGACCAACTGATACTGCATATTGAAAAAGATTAAGTTAATTGATATGGTCAATAATGACCCTGACTGGTGGTCATAAGCATGTCCTGGAACTGAGTGACTGAACTGCACCGTACTAACAAGTGGAAGAGTCTATAACTTACATATAACCACGTGAGCTAAACGTGGAGTTCGATGTATACACTCCATTAGAGAAAGCCCACTGTACCTTGCTAGGGTATAGTGGCTGAGCTAGGTGATCACAAGTCTGGGGCCCAATGGGCCAATGACTTGCGGTTGCAATGTAGTTTTGGGAACCTAGGTGCACTGGAACCCCGGTCCTCTTGATGCTAAGTACTACCTCCACTGGATAGTCCTAACTTGACTACTGATGTCACCCAAATTACACCTCGCAATTGAGATATAAGAGGTCGATTGTCAAATATAGAACCCAACAATGGCTGAAGTCAATCCCACAGGGAATATGGTAAGAACTTTAGTTAATGTGAATAACTATTACTATTGATTTACTTATTTCCAAAGGGGGAAAATATAGAATAATAAAAAAAAGTAAAATTGCTGAATGTTGAAATCAAATTTGGTTTGTATTCAATTAACGATTTGACTAGGATTGTGTTCCCCCAGATTTCATAACCACAAGGCTATTACACTAGTGATGTATTATGGTGTTTAACATGAAATATTGGTAAGTTAGGTTCACCTAAATGGTTAGTCACCAATCTAGATGATTTTCACCACGCAACTTGGTCTGTATACGAGTGTACTTTAGTTCACCGTAACCCTTAATATCGGATTAGCTATCCCTAGAAAAGTTCAAGCTATTAGATGAGGGTTGATAGCCTCAAATCTCCGTTGTTAATCCCTTTTCTCATTCTTTACCTCCTTGGTCTGGTAAGTAAGAATAAGGCAAGTCCTAACGTTTGCGACCATCAAGAATCAATCAAAACGAAGGGAAAAACAATACATGCATAAAACTCCGTTCAAGAATCACTAAGTGTTTTTACCTATGTGTGTTAAGTCATCTTGGTTCCCACAAACCAAGTTTATTGGTTTACCTACTCATACTTGTATTTTCGCAATCACAACATATTAAATAAATCATAATTGCAACTTACGAATTTTTGTAGAATAAAAGCCACGTAAATTGAATAAAACTCCAATGTTGCTTTCATTTCTTTAATCAAGAACAATTTTATGAAAATCCTCTCAAAAATCGCCTAAAAAATCATTCCAGATACTTCTCAGAAATAAACCTAAATTTGGTATTTATAATTCCATGAAATCCTTTTCCTAAGTAAAACTGGAAACTACGTCGGCAGTGGCAAAGGGCTAGGTGACGGGTCATTTGTCCTTCTGACGAGTCGTTCCTTGCTTTACATCATTCGTCCTAAGAATCGCACCCAGTTGTGGAAATGGGTCACCTAACGACTCGTCGTGCTTGAGAACGAGTCGTTAGGTCCCTCGTGGACTGTCTCCTTTAAAACTCTAGTGCACTTCATGGATGATTCTAGTGTCCTTCCAAAGAGTTGTTTCACCTCATGAAGACTCGTTATGTCTGTTGTCAACTTCACTGGCCACTTTGTTGAAATTTTCTCTTCAAATACTAACAATTGACCTCACGACTCGTTACTAGTTTTAACGAGTCGTTCCTCCAACTCGTCAAGTACACTGCCTTTCTTCTTCTAAACTCCAACTTTTGCCCACACCTCAAGCAACGGGTCGTTCCTCCTGCCAACGACTTGTTAACTGCTTGGCAGTCACCTTTTAGTTAGTTTTAGCATTAATTTGACAAAATTTACTTCCAAAACTATTTTCCTGCACATTAAGCACAAAACACATCATACCCATATAAACATACATGAAATGTGCATAATTTCTTGGGTTTAAGTGTCGAAAGTGCCGCAAATCACAGCACATCAACACCCTCAACTTAGAATTTTTGCATTTCCTCAGGAAAAAAAAAATAAAATAAAACAAACTAAACTAATTCGACGCTTCAATCGGAAGAACTCTAGGAAAGTTATAGCAGTCACAATTTCATATCAAAATCAAATTTTCTAACCCCTCCTTCATCGTATCCAATCAAAACACTATACATATGCAATATTTCCAATCATAACATAGAGGAATCGAAACATGGAAAAATATTGTCACTTGCAACAACACACATAAATTTATAACACTGCCCCAAACAATTTGCAGACGGTTTTGTTGACCAAATTCTCTCACCTCAAAAAAGTCCCACATTCACACATGTGTATATGATTATCTCAATATATTATTCTTGGTACTAGGTAGGATCCACTCACTCTCACAAAGAAATTCGAACTATGCATACAATACCATAGGCTTTCCTTTACTTTCAATACCTTGATTTTCAGACAAGTAGCTAGGATCACTATAGGACTTTCTAGGCTTGTAACGTAGGCTCGGGCTTGGGTATGATACATATGGATTTAGTAGCTCAACCCTCCTTGGCACTACGCCTTTTTACTCCACTTTTCACCTTTATTTCTATTGTTTCCCTTTTTCCCTTTTCTTTCCTTTTCCTTCTCTTTTCTTTAGACACTACAGATGAGGTTTCTTCTTATTCAACACTCATTAATGTCACACATTATTTCTCTTTTCTTTTCTTTGCTTTTTTGACAACAATTTTAATAATTTTTTATTTTTCTTTTCATCATGTATACCGCACCTACTCTTTTCCTTTTTCATTACCCAACTTTCTTTCCACCGGACTCTTGTTAATCACCCCTATAATAGACACCCTCAACTTAGGTGGTTTTCCTGAGGTGAGGTTCACAATGTCCAAGGAGGGACCAGGACCAAAAGAGGTTCATTCATAATAAAATCAGGCAGGTGAATTGGTGTGAACAAAAAGAAAGGTCAATTTAAGCTCAAACACTTAGATCAAGGGATTATTATTCACTTTTGGTAGGTATTTTACGCTAAATTAGACTTATAAATAAAAAATGGTCTATGCTCCTTTCCTAGTTTCCTATCCTCTATCTCAATACGACTGACCAAACAAGTTCTAGATTGACACACACAACCGAATTCAGCTATTTAACGTCACTTCACACATAGCACTGGTCAACATCATCACTTCCACCAATTGCTAGTTTAGGTACAACCATACAATGATAAACAAGTTCACAGTTTCAATGTCATGCAAAGATTCACAAAGGTTATACTTTTCAACATTCACATACACATATACAAAAATTTCGGAGGGGTATCAAATTATCAAATATATAAATATCAAACAATTTTACCTCTTGACTGCTTTCAGTTTTCCTACTTTCCTCTAACTGACACAAGAAATAAAAAAATAAAATCCTAAACATGTCGGTTCTACTAGATATGGAACACCCAACGGAAAAGATATTTGACAAGAAAAACCCTTGAGTTATTCTTAGCAAAACAGAATGCACAGGTATCCCTCCCCACCCCCATCAAGAAAGAATACGTCTTCCTCGATGCATATATATACCAAAAAAAGGAAATAGAGAACATACCTATGCGACCTAGGTGTCAGCTACCTGGTCGATGGAGGGTGTAAATACGCCTCCAATGTCATCTCCAAATTTACCGGCTTGAACCGACACATTTTCAGATCCTACAAAGCTCATGCCTTCTCCACAAAATCTCATTTCCTCAGTCTCGGTTATGTGTCGAGCCTCCTCTCTTGATTCATGTAGCACTCTCTCCATCTCACTCTGCTCCCGTTTTTATTGACATAGCAGAGAAGCATCATCATCCACACTTGCCTCCTCACAAGGCCTCTTCCCCTTTTCATGTGCCTGTTATACCCCGAGAATTCAAGAATCAGACCCGAAAGTGAATTAGGAGAAAAATTATAAAATGTTGCAGTAGTTGCAGAATGGGTCACTTGACGACTCGTTAAGAGGCATAACAAGTCGTTAGGTGGCTTGTGGGGAAGGCCTTAGATGTTGGAGGACTCGAGGTCCTCACAGGGGATGTAACGACTCGTGGTCAGTCTCCACAAGTCGTCTAATCAGTCGTTGGTTGGTCCCAGGGAAAGTTTGCATGGCTTATCCAGTGTACCTGATGGGTGGCACCCGATGAGTCGTCGTCAGTCCTAACGACCCGTTAGGTTAGCCGTTACCAAGCCGGTGGAAATTTCTTGAATGATGAGGAAGTGTACTTGACGGGTGATCAAACGGATCGTGAGCCCTAGTAATGAGTCGTTAGGTCGTCCGTTAGGACCCTCTGACAGTTACTTTAAGCGGTTTTAGTAAGGGCTTTTCTGTAATTCCTAGTTCTAAGGTCCTATACTACGTCATTTTGAGCTCTTAATAGAGGGTTTTTAAGCTAAGAAAGACCCATCTAGGCCATTTTCTTCATGCATGAAAGGGTGAAAGCTTGAAGGGGAGAAAGTGAGGAGAAATTCAAGGATTTCAAGGGAAATCTCAGCTGGGTAATTAGGAAGAGATAAGATTCTTCAATCCCAGGTATGT